>DF242686.1:0-30233 GCA_000507305.1 Breviolum minutum Mf 1.05b.01 | reverse complement strand
ATTCATCATCATTCATCATCCATCATCATCATTCATCATCATCATCATCATCATCATCATCATCATCATCATCATCATCATCATCATCATCCTCATCATCCTCATCCTCATCCTCATCCTCATCCTCATCCTCATCCTCATCCTCATCGTCGTCGTCGTCGTTGTCGTCGACCTTCCGCTCCGAATGACCAGTCCTGAACCCATGCAACGGAAACCAGAGCTTCGTGGGACAGTCCACCAGAATGGGTTAGATCCTCCAAAGACATGGTGCGTGTCCTCATGAGTTCTGCCCACACCTCAGCCGTCGATGAACAGGGCAGAATGGCTTGGATACACCATGAATAGTGCTTTGTTTACATGTGCATGTGCTGAGATGAAGCCTCCCAGTCATCGACTTGATAAATCAATGACTTGCCCATGGATTTCAATGGCACCCATTTTCAAACAGGAAATCTTAGCCCGGCACTGCCAATGGCACGGAACGCTTTGGGCCTCTGGTCTTGGTTGCTGAACTTTCCACAGAAGTTCATCATTTTATATAATCATCTACTGTAAAGTCTAAAGTCTAAAGTCTAGTCAAAAAATTCGGTGGATCCTCTGTACCCAAGTAAGAGTGGGAAGTGGCAATTCCTGCAATCAATGATTTTGAAGCTGCACACTAGGTCACTAGGTGAAGGCAGATCAATACTTCCACCATTCTCTGAGCTTCTTTCTTTCTCTCAATCAACCTTCACCACCCCTAAGCGTCTACGTGTTCTTCGTTGATGTTGGTTGGCATCTTCCTTTTTCAGGCGCCTGAGAGGCTTTCGATGGCCTGCCTCGCTGCCTGGCCACGTTGAAGTTGATCAGCCATTTTTGCAAAGCAAAAAAGTCATTCCAGGCGCCTTCAGTGCATCTGCAGTCCCTGTGAGATAGACCACCTGTCTATTTCTGTCCAGTCGTGCTGCCACCTGCGCTGTGCGCACAAAATGGGTGACATTTTGGAAGCCATTTAAACATTTCTTTGCACTGTTCATATGGTGTGTAGACTGACCTGCACCCCAAATATCCCCAAATCCCATGTGCTTTGATTGAAAAACATCCACGCATTCAAGCAGCAGCCACATGAAATTTCAACAATCAAAACACAAGTCTTCAAGGGAGACTCCTCAAAAAGGTGGATAACTGGCTCCCCCACTGCACCTTGCAACTAGATTGCAGCTCCCTGAGGCGACGTCGACAACGATGCGACAAGATGGTGACCAACTCCTGATCAATGTAGATCTCCTGAAATGGCCCAAATGGGATCTCCAAATGGATCTCCCAAATCTCCCACAAAATTCACATCACTAAGACCACTGTGGGCAATCCCATTTTCAACTCATGCAGGAATGTTTTGTTTGTGTTCATGGAAGTCGCAGGTGAGTATCACCCAACCTTTGCCAAAAGGTGAAAGATTCCTATATTTTCGATCCCTTCATTATCGTGAATTCTCCCAAACCTTTTCCGAATCCCTGTCCTCAGACATGACCTGGGCTGGGAGTCCATACCCAAATAGCAACGATAAAATTGGCAAAAGAAAAACATCACTTTCCATTCAGCTTCGAAGCCAGTGTGTGGGCTCATATTTTAAGAAAAAACTTACAGGAATTCTTCAAAGTTCGTAGAGCAACTCAATGCTCCCCCACTAAAAAAAAGAAAACATCACCTTTTGACCTTTTTGCAATTCTCCTTCCAGCAAAATTGTACCATTAGCAACCCATAAGGATAATCCATGAAGCACCACAAAATCCACAGCATCATGTCATTGGAGTGTCATCAAAAAAAATGACAAAAATGTGCGAAAAAAAACGTTGATTTTGGGGGGTTCCAACAACATCATGCATGCTGATCCAACTTCCTGGTCCAAGCCACACCAGGGGCGCCAGGACTTAGAAGTCCATCCCTTGGATCCCGATCCTCCTCGTAGCCGTAGCCCTGAACGTCACGAACGTCACTGGGGAGAAAAACATGTGGCATATCAGGAAAGCCCCGATCTTTGTTGAGAGATGTCCCCCAAAAAAATGGGTCACAATAAAACTTTGGTGGAAAGAATTGAAAGCATAACTCCGAAAAATGGAAAGGTGCAATCTTTGCAATCCATTACACTTGTGGCAGATGTAATCCAAATGCCGAGGAGATCTGATCGTCTTTTTAGAAACCCCCTCCAAGGTATCTTGAACTACTCAAAAAACCTTTTGGATGATGGCACACCACCGGCCTCCATATGCAAGTGTCTCTACTCTTAATATTTCGAAATGATACAGCTGCGGTACAGAAAAGCAGCTTGAAAATGCCAGGATCATGTGGACTTGCAGGATGGCATTGTCGCGGAAACAGGGTGAGGGCAGTTGTGAGGGGCAAATGTGAGATCTCCCAATGAATTGAGCTTGAAGAAACTTCATGTCGATTGGAAATATCAATTAAAGAATCAATTGCTTCATCTTCGGATCATTCTCGATTCCCAACCATCCCTTCAAACAGTCAACTTGCTTCAATGCAAAGCCATTGAAGCGTCTCACGATGGTCCCACCCCTAAGCTCAGCACTGCCTATTGCTGTCAGGTGCCCATGCCAAATGGCTCACCGCTCCAAAGTGGCCTTGGCAAGGTACCCAGGTAGATGCTGAGAAGGACATATCCCCCAGACATCTGACCACAACATGCCAATCTATCAACAATGCGGGTGCCAATGCTACAACACCACTAATTGACTAAGTCACTACAAAAAAAGTGTCCTGAAAAATAGCCATTCGCCACACCCAGCTTAGGAAAGGACCATCCCAACTGCACGAGCAAAGTGCTTGTTTTGGCTGCCTCATCGCGAGCTGCCATGCTGTCGCTGGAATGACCCAAACCTGATGGTGATTTCGCGCCTGAGTTCCCAGAGCAAAATCCCACTATCTGCTCCTCCAGAAGCCACTCGATCACCTTTGAACTCAGTACAAATCAACTTCCAACATTGCAGAACCCAGGTGTGCTGGTTCGTGACCGGGAAAATACTCCTCACAATCTTACAGACTCACACTAATGACGTGTGCATAGAAATTCCAAAAGAGCTCAACCCCGGTAGCACATCAAGGGATCGTTTTTAACCATAAGACGGTGGCAAAACATTTGCTGCCGGAGGCAAGTCAAGGCCTGTCACCTTGCTGTAGCACCGCCAAAAATAGTGGAATCAATTGTAGGCTGGGTATGGTTAAAGCAATAGCAGATGTCACTTCTCATTTTTCCCCAAAATTATATGAAACATTAATGTCATGATTTCAGGAATTTCCCTAGGAAACTGAGAAGCTGCTCATTCAATACGAATTTACAAAAACGATAGCTTCGGAGCTTGCTTTCAACATGAGATTGGCCTGAAAAGGCCACGGAAGAACCAGGTCCCTGATGGCAGTCCCAGCAGAAGATCACACCACCTGGCGCTGAAAATCACGCTGATTCTATGCAAAGCTGATTGTTGTAAGCCCAGGAAAGCGTTCATAATACAGCAATACTATTTTGGTCAATATGAACTGAATATGTGAATATATGTACTGGGTNGGGGGGGAGGTACCTAGCGATGCTGGCCCATGTACTGCCAAAAGGACCTTTTAGGGATTCATGTTCGCTTCTCGATGATTGATTTGAATCTCATCGGAAACAAACAGTGATTGAGAGTTTCTCAACATCTTTCAATTTTTCTTCGTGGATGCAGTACTTCATGGGAGTTCTCCATTAACAAAGCCAGTACACCAAAATGGATAACTTCTCCCAAGCGCCATGGCCTGTGCGTGTATCCCACATGCGACATCGCCCATCACTCCCAGAAGTGGCAAAAAGCTCAGGAGACTTACCTTGCCATCGGCTACCATCGGCTGCGAATTAACCATTCACTTCCACACTGAGGTAAGAGCTGTTTGCTTCCACAGCAGTTGTTTTGAAGTCCCCTTGCAGCATCCACAGAGGAAGAACAAGCAAGCAACATGTCTTGGAACAGCGACAATGATGATTGAAATTTACAAAGCATCAAGAAAAACCTTCAAAGAACTAACATAGCAATGAAAAATACAACCTTTGCCAAAAAGGAATAAATCTACGAATAGTGGATGGTCCATTGCCATCTTAGACCAAAGAGTCTTGTGCAATCAGCCGAACACAACACCTTCCAACCACTTCTAGCCTGATAAACACTCCTTCACGATGCTGCCCGCTTCCACATCCCAGAGATGTGCGCCTCTTTGCTACCATGGAACCATCAAAAACTTCCTCTTTCACAAGAAGCTGAACACATCATTCGGCTTAGTCTGAGTTGACTGAGCTCCATCAAACGTCTTCTCTTGATAGATAATTCCAACTCAATCAACCAGCACATCATTACAGGTTGGCCATCAAGCCCCACCTGTACTGCATCCCGACAGCAGATTGCCACCGCCTCATTCATTTGCTGTATTTCTAGGTGGCGGTTAGCCACAAACATCCAAAAATTTGTTGCTTGTTGAAGTTGATGCTTCGATTTGTAAGCTTGGATGATTTCCAGTGTTGTAAGTTCTTCTAATATCAATCTCGGAGACGGGCCCATCCAGCAACATCCGCATGGACTGCCAGGAACTTCCAGCAGCCGATCTGCCCCTGGAGCCATGGTAAGTTACAAGGCATTTCGATGCATTCTCGATGGCATGATACCGGGATCACGTTTTTTCACGCTGGGTCTGGTTCTCTTTGAGCAAAACCATTTGTTTGGTACATCTACAAATGGGTGACTAGCAGAAAATGCCAACAGATTCAACCTCATTCAAGTGTCAGCTCTCTAATTACATTGTTGCTAAGCTCATGGTGCATTGCTTATATTACTTGTCCTCATCCTAAGTATGTTGTTTTAATGTGTCACGAACACGACAAAACTCCTGAGACTCTGAGAATGGAACTGCATTCAGGATTGGCTGCGGTCTGCGAACAAATAGCAGGCGGCAATTGATGCAAAGGATAAACTGGCAATCACTAAATGACGAACCCCGAAATCTCGTGTTCACCAACTTGGGTGATATGAAAGTCCCCAAGTTGACACATGCCTGCCAGTCACCCACACGGAAAAGCCGCACATCACCTGACAAGGCGCTGCTTTTCACACGCACCCAGGCTTAGCACCAATACCCCGCCATGCCCAGACATGAACTTGACCATGCACAAAACGCTCTCCGCTAAAGTCGTGGCCTCACTCCCCTACTATTGAAGTAGCAACCCCTGTAGTGTAGGTATCGCTATCTGGATAAAAGTGGTCATCTTTGGCTTACAGTTCAAAAAAAAAACTGATTCCTTGACCATTTTGCAGAAAAATACATCCTTCAGAATTGCCTGCACCTTCAGCTTGAGTCGCAGTCAGCAGGTAGGTCTGCCTCGGCCCGTCACAAACTCGTTTAGATCATGAACGGATCTTAATTTTTCTGGGATATATTTTTTGTTTGTTGGACCTCTTCAATTTCTGCAACACTTCACCTGCCAAGAAGTAAAGTAGTGGTTGCCAATTAAATTGAAGATAGAGGACCTGAGCTGTGAAAACAAGGTCCTGTCATACGGTTGACTGAAACAATCATGAAGTCCATGCTTCAACAAATCTACATTCGGAGATCCAAGAATTTATGGTCCAGGTTGCTGAGGATTTCTGGGGCCCAAGCGGGCTGCATGTCAGATGCTTCACGGAGCCTTCATGCTTCATGTACTGTGTCACACGCACAGAAGGCCTCGGATGGCAGCCCGCGAGACACTCGGAATGGAAGAAGGTTCAAGGCAGGCGCAACTTGATATCTGACCGCCACATCCATTCCTCATCTAAAGCGACCAGCTGGGAGGCTCCTATTTTTCCAGAATCTCATATCTTTCTGCCAGACGAACACACATTGACTTGTGACATGTCAAGACTCCCACTTTGCCAGCTGTCCCTCGTCCTGGCATTCAAATCCATCTGTAGAAGTACAGACTTCAAGGATTTGAAATGAAACTGGGTCTAGATCACCATTCGGTTCATCCCTCAACAGAGGAAAACAAAAGTACATCTTTGCATCTGCATCTTCCACTTCAAACAGCTTTGGACAACATTCACTTGGTTTCCAGAGATATCAGTCCTGCGATTGGGACTGAAAGGCATTGTACCTTGTCAACTACAAAAAAGTCAAATGAATAAATCAGCAGGTTGCAAAAAAAAACAAGAACAGGCCCAATGGATGCATATAAATCAAAATGCTGGTAAATCATGGACATCTTCATAGCCATGAACCTGTAAAAAAAAAAGAGCCTCAAAGAGCTATAAAAAAACCTGGCATCGCCCGCTGTGTCAAAGTGCTGAGGTCGGCACTCTTCAGCCATTGGTTCCTTCCAAGGTACTTGGACCGCTGCAATCACCAAAGCCTTACAGGGTGAAGCTGCTGCCAATGGCTTTTCAACTAAACCGTATTATGATTTGGTGGGAAAATGGCAAAAAAAAAACGCCTGGTTTTTTTGGGGGACCTTGATGTCAAAAGAAAACATGTCGGTCATTCTTGTGTTCTGTTCCACTGAACCGTGATTTTGTAGAGGATGGGTAACTTCATGGTGAGAGAAACCACGTTTTCAGTGGACATTGGACCGTCCTCTCTCGTTCCGAAGACCATCCGCTGCAACACAACATCTCCGCTCAAGCGCGCAGCTCCTGCTGGCCTGATGGCTCAGGCTCAGCAAAACAATTGTCCATACCATACATCAGGTCACATAATATCAAGATACCCACATTTGGAGATCAGGAAATGTTGGAAAAAAGTGCTTCCAAAGTCTCAAGATGGCTTCATACGTGCAAATCCTAAGCTAAATTTTCTTGAGCCTACTCGAGATTCTCCTCAGAAGACAGCTCAAAACATGCAAGCTCGGACCATTGCAAAGCTTGCGCACCCGGAGATCTGCGATGGTTCACAACCTGAGCTGTTGGAAGTGTCTGTCGTGCAGGTCCTCCCAGAAACAGGTGATTCCTGATCTACTTTCTTCCTCTCAACTCCTCACTTGACTGTAGCCAGATCTGAATTCACTCCATGTACCTACTGAATTCCGCTAACGTCGATTGCAGATGAGGCACTAAGTCATACAAATGAGGCACCTGCGTCAAGACGGTACGGATCATCCTTTTCCAACTGAAATGGCAACTAGATCCCATGTTCACTGATAGCCACGTACCTTCCATTTTTGCGACTGTGAAAGTTTCACTGAACTAGCTGTCCCTCGTCGACCGTTTGTAAAACAGGTCCCTTCACACCAGCGCTGAAACCACTTTGGGAATCTTTGCCGACAGCCGGATCCGATGCACGGTGGGGGGATGTCCCTCCCAAACTAAAAATATTTGGAACGTAGTTCACTTAGTTCACTCAAGCTTCATTGCAAGCAACATGGCTTCCTTAGATTAAATGGGCGCTGAGGAAGAAACCCTTGAACACTGCAAATTTGAGCGTCAAATGTTCGAGAGTCTTTTTGACTTCGATGCGGTTATGTGCTCAATGAACACATGCATAGCTTAGTGGAATTTTGGCACAGCTGGAGCTACAAAGTCCAATCCCCAAATCACAACACCCGGATCAGCATGTAGTGTGTGTGTGTATGTATGTGTACATACATGTGTATATATATATATATGTGTGTGTGTGTAATTAGGTACTAATACATATTTATATTAATACTGACTGTATCATATGTTATCAAATCATATTCCGTGTCGTATCAGTATCATATTCATATCATGTCGTGTGGTATCATGTCATATCATCATGGTTGTAATGACGCTTGCCATGTTCCTGCGTGCCCCATCAATCGACTGAGTTTCTGTTCTGTATTCTCGGTAATGACCTTGGCAGCTGAGCTTCAACCAAGGCTAAACCCGATTCTACCCATCCAAAGTGGTTGGGACAAGTGAAATGTTGCATCTTTTCATATCTTTTCCATCTACAATCTGAAATTCAAAATCCTTTTGGGATGAGTGATATTGGCGTGACTTTATGATTATGTTTCACAAATTATTGAATAATGCTGTGTGACTGAAATAACATTTCAGGACCTTTCCACAGAACCAGCTTTCAATGCCATGGCTTCATACATTGAGATCCCCCGCCTTTGCCATGATGGGTTGCTCATGACTGCCAGAAGCTTCTCCCCCTAAATCTCTCGTGGACCTCGCAGGCCGTGAGCCAACTAATCCAATCCTAGATTTCAGGTTACCTGGTTTTATTTGTTAAGACCGTAGTGACCCAAGACATTTAATTGATTACTTCTCAGCATGACTTTTGGGAAGCATCCAACAGCTAGGTGCAACAGGAGAAGCCAAAAACCCAACATTTCTTCGGCAGATTTGTTTTTGCAACTCACCATGTAATAGGCACATCACACCTGCAGTCTCAGATCTTTATCCAAGCGGCGCCATGGCAATCTTCTGGATTTGTCGAGCAGATTGCTGCACCAAAGGTCGCATGTCCTCAACAAAATTGCAGCATATCCACCAAGTCAATGGGCAACGAGCTCACAGCTTGCCAAAATCTTGGTGCCAAGATACTCCCACAGAGTCTTTCCATGTCTTGCCACGGCAAAAGCTCCCAATCGCCTGGACAGTGTCTCCTTTACCATTTGCTGGACTCTTCCTTCAAAATCCTTGATTTGTTGACCTTGGACTTCATGTGCCTCTTTCATAAGTTCTGTGCTTTGAGTCCCTTCGTTTTAGGTCTGCTCTTGAACTTTTCTGTTTGAAGTAAAGGTATCCCAACTGGTGCTTGCAACAACCTCCACTCAACCCAGCCTGGAAGCCCCATCGATTGCCCGGTTCACGGAAGAGGCGAGCAATCAGAAGACCCGTTTCTCCTCGCGCCTTAGCTGAAGAATCCAGCCCACAATGTCATGACATGTGGGGGGCCAACCTTGGAACAGGCATTTCTCGTCTTCCTGATAAGTGATTTTGAAATCGCAAAGCCGAACGGATTTCGAACTGAAATTCACCCGCAACAAGAGATAAACTTAAAAGCAGAAGTCATAGCATCCAATTTCTAAAAAAAAACACCCACACCGAAAGAAGAAGTGCCTCTCGCAGGACGTAGCGTGCAAGCTCAGAGCCATCCTTCAATCGGTCGGAACTTTGACACCATCTGACACGTCTTTTCCCTTCAAATACCTGAACTTATTTTGCGATATCAAGAGCATGTTCCAAACCGATCCGTATTTACTGCAGAAATGCAACCATCTTAATGTATGCACAAGTCAGCTATGGTCCTGGCCACAGATTCGACAGTAGGCATTTGCAACTTGGTCGAAGGTGACTTTGGGAGTGTAGATATTCACGGAGAAAAACATCCTTGAGATCAACCCAGGCTTTGCATGCAAACTGAAACACAAGAAATATCCTCACTTGGCAAGCCTGTGTTACCCCTTGATTTTACTTCAAATGACAAATGGGGTTTTCTTCAAGTTTTTCAAGGAATCATGATATTCGTCTTGTTCATCAGCAACTGTGGTTGACAGTTTGGTGTTGTTTTGGGAAGCCATGCCCATATCCTTTCGGGCCATCCCATCTATCCATCTTCGCCCAAAGTCTGTTCCACATGATCTGGGATCATCGATAGATCCACTTGAATCACCTCATCATCGCCACTTCCCTCACCTGGCATGCCAGGGATGTCAACTCCAACTAAGACGTCACGACAACCGATATATGCCCCCATGAAAATTAAAATCCTGGAAAGAATTTCAAGCACGGTATCAATCATCAATCAATATTTCTTTTCAACATATCATGATTCCTGAGTACCAGAAATTTCCGAATTTACTGTATTGCCTAGTGTTTGGGTTCACCCAATCGACCATTGAAATCTGGATGATTTCGACTGATATCACCACATTCTGAGGTCCGGGGCCTGTGAGATTGTCACCACTGTGTTTGACACCCCATTGTTCCTGCTTGTCTCGAAACAAGTCACCAACTGAAAAAAACTCATGGCCAGATTTTTTGGGCAAAAACAAAGAGATGAGAATAAATCAGTGGACCAAAGAGAAAACAAGAATCTTGGAGTCATGTTGAGATTGTGTTGGCCTTCGACCCAGCCAAAGGTCCTGGTTCCCAAAAAACACGGCCCCCAAAGGCTGATTTGGATCTTTCCCGAAGAACACCACCGAAACATCCTCAAATTGCAGAGATATTCAAGGATGTGTCAGCAACATGCACCTGAACGTCTCCTAGAACCTGATGGTTTCTCACATTGGATCGGCTTCAGAACAACATGTTACATGACATTATCAGTTTAATCACTGCAATTAACATCTGTTGTGTAAACACCAAATACTAATGCTCACAAATTGGTCAGCCGAGCTACCAGGTCAACATCTGTACCAAGACCTTTGGCCACATCCCAACCCAAGCCAGCTGTCACCATTCCCAGGCTGGACTCTTGCCTCAAAAATTCGGACAACGCTCGCGAGAAATCTGCATTCGATGTACCAGTTTGCATCCAGCATCGCGTAGCATCATGCAAAAATCTATTTCAAGAGGATCCAGGATCCATCACCCTTGTCGTTGAACTGAAATGCCTTTTCCAAGTCCAAGGTGCGGCAAGTCTACCACAGCACCTTTTTCCATTGCAAAAGCTACCTGTCTCCAAAGCTGTCAAGCTGTTTGGACCAGACCCACTGACGTTTTGGAATTGAATAACTTCTGTCTTCCAAAAAACCTGAAAAAACTTCCATCAATACAATGTCTCAAAGGATTTGTTGCAACAATCCAACATAAAATGGATGTTTCCAAAAGCATTCCCAACATTCCCCCCACCTTCTGACGCTTGGGTGCGCCAGGAATCACCTCTCGTATCAAATTTCCAAGCGTTGGCTCAAGGATATCCATAAAATGTCGACCTTGGTGTGCCATGATACAATCTAAGAGCCATCGAAAAAATGAAAGGTTCTTGTCACCCAAAAGGATTGGGGTCAATCTCTTGTTCTCTGCTTTTTGACAAGGAGATATCGTTGTTTCAACATGTTTCCAAAAAAAAAACTCCCCTGAAAACCCAAAAACTGCAGCGAAAACTGGGAAGCCGGGAAGCCCTCTTGAGCAGGAGAGTCCAACACCCGTAGATTCCAATCTCCTTGCTGAGATCTCACCATCATCAAAACCTCAGGAGTCCAAAACCACAATTGAAACTCAAGAGTAGCACCAGACCCACTGCAGTCTTTCATACTATTCATGTTTTGAAGATAAGTCACAGTGCAGTAATAGCTGAGGAATACCCAAAATCTGTTGTTCTTGAGATCATTCTCTAGATTTCACAGGAATGTCTGAGAGGCAGCTTCCACAAAATACACGAAGATCCCTGAGATTCAAACAGCGTCGACTTCCTTTGGACTCTGTTCCATACGGTACGACCTGCATGTGTAACGATACCTTTTGAAGGGGGGAAGCACATCAGGTTTTGTTGTGTCAACAGAAAAATCAGCAATGACTTGCCAATAAAATTGTCACAATTATTACTTCTGTCGTCAGGTTGGGATTTCATCTATGAGCAAGTTGCTTGCGGCTTTCCGCTTTCCACATTGGCATTATGTTGTCGAATCCCCACAGATGTGCAAAACCAAGTGGCGCAACTTCGTTCTGCAGACTGTCTTCCAGCACATGGATGACACCATTCGAAACGTCCCGCAAATGGCCACCTCAGGTGCATCAGCGACAATTTTGCACAGATTGCGGGGCGGAGGTTCAAGCTACAGCTACAGCGCTGATGATGGTCTCATGTCTTTTTGGCTGATGGGATCATGATCAGAAGAATGACTCTGACAATCTTCATCATCTTCATGGTCTTCATCATTTTCTTTATTTTCTTCATCATCGTCATCACCCCCATCATCATCATCACCCNATCATGCAGCCCAAAGGTTATTTATGAGTGTACAGTTGCTTAATCACTTTCAGAAACTGCCGGAGAAACTCAGACTGTGACGATTGTGAGCTGCAACGACGAAAAGAAAAATCTTCACCTGCGCTTTTTCAGTGGATCTGCAAGTATCAGTCACCCTCACAACTTTTCATTTCCTGCATTTCTCCGGCCTGTTCAGGAATTCGTTGCATCCTTAGTAGATAAGCAATGATATGGCTTTGAGCCCTTCAAGGGGAACCGAAGAACTACACCCCATCCACATTTCAAATTCACATCACCGGCCAAGATGTCCACACACTTCCAGAAAGTCGAGAAAAAAAGCACTTCCATGAGTCAGACTTGCAATCCAAGGAGCGTTATCCAAACGGTTTCGTCCAAACCAGATCTCTCACCAGTCTGTTCATCTCCTGAATGCGTGATGCACCTCAAAGCCTTCATGTTGTTGTAGTAGACGGCATCAATGATGACCTGCGTTGATGTGAGCTGCCTATCAAAATCCGAGTGGAACTATGACAGAAATGTTGGTGTCTGTCAAAAAATGCACTGATTTACTACGCTTCTGTATCCAAAAAGTGGCTAATGCCAAAACAACACTTGGAATTGGACCACTCCCTCCAGAACTGGAATGACAACTCCATTCCCATTTGTGAGCTCTTAGACAATGCCAACTTCATACGTCATACTTGCCACAAGTTGGAGCTTCATTGTATTCAAAAAGTCTCTACAAAGCCCAAAGTCTAGGACACGTACTCCTTTCTGATCCACAATCACAGCTTGTAGGTCCACATCAACAGCACGGGCTCCCTGAGGCCGGATGGGATCCTTTTGCTCACTTGGAAGGTTGAGGGCACGTCAATCCAGTCTCTAATGTCAGAGCCAATGTCATGCAAAGTCTAGAGATGTTGAAAAATTCAAGTCCAGAGTCCAAAGCCTTCCTTTTCGCAAAAGTTTCGCACAATTTGGTCACTAGACTCTTCAGGTCCTGGTTGCCAAAAACTCAACATGAATCCGTGAATATCATTTGCTACACCGTTTGCAACATCAAAGAGTTTTGCGTCAGCCGTCGTTCTCCCATATGGAAACAGGCAGAAAGCAAACAGCGCAACATTTATATACATCACTATACATTCACATATAATACAAAAATATACATGTATACACTAGCATGCATGTATATGATATAAAGGTACTATCGCGCCCAGCACTCTTGAACCACTCCACCCTCCTGTTCCCCCTCCACATTGCTTCAGCGGACCTTGTCCCAAGAAATGCCGACTCCAAACCTCGTCGGTGCATCGCAATGATCATCCAGACCAATCCCACACGAAAAAAGGCGAGTTCAAGTCCATACTGCTCAAATACTGCCACAACTGAAGAAAACATGCTCAAGCACCTGGTAACTGAAAAAACAACAGTACAACAATCTACTGTACCGTCTTTTTTTCCTAGCAGCCCTTTCTTCTGGCAACATTTTACAAAAAATCTCCCAATCCCAACTGGGTTTGTCCCAACTTTTCCACGTGAGGGTTCACCGGAATCTCTGCCCCACGGCCAAGAGCCATGGCTCTGATGACTGATTTTGAAGGGTTTCGATTTTTTCAGTATATCTTATTCCATGAAGTCCCAAAACCTGCTGGTGGTTTTGTGATGTAGCAAAACCATGGCCAGTTGGAAGCAACATCTTATGATCAACTGGGTAACTTGAGTGGCCTGGGAATTTCAACAAAGTCTTTCCATTGCAAATCAATTTCTGATTTGTTATGTCGCAGTTTCCGGAGAGGTAGAGTTTGGCCTGCTGATGGTGTGAGGTTGCAAGATCCTTTCCATCATGTTGGGATGTTGCGCCTATGGCTTCAAATACAACGGCTTACAGCGCAGAAAGCAAATAAAGGAAATTAATTCTGATACATCTTGCCTTCCACTTCAACTGACCAAATCCCAAATGCCACAGCCAAGTGTGTCTCCACGAGAATATCGCATCTGCCTGCTGTCGCCACAATCTCCGCCGTGTCTCCAGATCTGTATCGATGACCTTGGCTCTTTTTGCAGCTAAACTCCAACAGAGCTTCACCTCTCCTGACTGACCCAAAACTGTGACTCAACATATTGGTGCCTCGAATTTTCGCTTTCGCGGCTGCGTTGAGGTGTGGTTTATCTCCGACTTTTGGTCCTGGACATGAAGGAACTGGGCAACAAAGGACCAACCAAAAACTCGACAGAGGAAGCGCACAAATCAGGCTCAACCTTTCTCTAGTGTCACTGGGTGACTAGGATTTGTCCACCTCACTTGAAAGAGCAGCTCTGACTCGTTCTGCCAGAGAAAAGTCTGCTACTAGCAAGCTGCAGATTGCTTTGTGTATACCATCTCAAAAAAAGAAGGGTACAAACGGTCATCAACCCATGATTTGTCATTTGGCACTTTGAAATTGGAAATCTTCCTTCATTGATGGGTCCTCGCACGGAGGTGCTTCTTCAACTTCATCTAGCCCTTTTTTGTCAGCATCTTGGGTATCTGTTGCAGAGGGCATAGTCAGTAGAGATGAGCCTGCCAGCAGTTCACAATCTGTGACTGTCTCCAGCAATCTGTGCAGCATGGCGCCCGATCGAGTGGGAATATTGCCCCTTACAACAGCTGATACAAACACAAGGCTTTAAAAGGGCTGTATCCAAATTTATATAAATGAAATCATTTCTCACAAATCTCTGCTCTCATAAGAATCCTTGAAGCAACTGTCGAAGAGAGTGTCCATCCGCCCAGAGCTGGAAACCATTTCACTGCCTTGTACAGATGGCATGCCAAGACGTAGACCGAAGTAGTGCCTGGTAGGCAGGAACTGGAAAAAAGTGGCGCAAAATCGGGTGACTAAAAAGTTGTAGCAAGCCAGTTGATAATCAGCTTCTCAAATGAATCCTCTTATCACTTGGGATGCAACTTCGTGTTGTGCACGCTGACATGAAACTCACCCCACATCTCTGGCCTCAAGGGGTCCTGGCGGTCAAATGACGGAGTACCGAATGAAGTTGCTGTTGGCTGTGCTGATCTTTTCAAACCAAATTCGAAAGTCTTGGACCTGTTTCTTTTGCCACTGGTTTCTGTGCCTTGATCCTAGCCTTGTAGTAAAGTGTGCTCATTGACTCGCCATTTATTGGAAAAAATCATCACGCTACTCATTTGCTCTTCATGCAGCAAAAGCACTGACCAGCGTTTAACCTAATGGCTATTAGCTCGTAGGTTTTCAAACCACGACTCCTCCCCCAGGCCAAAGGTGGTCACGAGGTCAAGCATTGTGAAGAAAGTACTAGCGTATTCTCGGTCTCACCTGTGCGGGAAGATGCAAGGACATCTTGATGGACCGTAGTGGAGCATGATGCAGCATGACGGATATGTGCCTCAAGCTGGCCAGGAAAAGCAGCAGACCGATGCCGTCAATGAAGCCGGGAATGGAATGCTGTACAAACTGGGATGTTTCTCTTAAAGGGCGTCTGGGAAAGTTTACCCACTCAGGATTGGAGGAAGTACTGGACTGACTAAAGGTGCAAGAAGCCTGGAAAGGTACAAGGCCTACTGCACTCTTTTCTATGAGAGCCCCAAAACTTGCCACGGTGTACTGTACCCGTACGATGAAGAACAACTCTTAAGTCATACACTTGTGTTTCTGCTCACTTGGGAATGAGTTGATTTCAAATGCTTGCATTCGGATGTGCCCTTTTGCACAATACTGAATGTGGCATGAACCAGCAATCCAAAGCCATTGGCAAGGTCCAAAGTAACAGTTTTCAGGTTCTTATGGAATCAGCAAAACATGAAGAAATGGGTAAGAAAAGCAACTCCTCGTAGAAATGTCTGCAAGGACAGGATGCACTGAGGACAAGCTATATACTGATATACTCAATATGATATGGTTGTTTGAGATCTGTTCAAACTTTTGCCCAGCACATTGCAAACAACACAACTCTGACACCTTCCCCGGTTCTGGAAAAAAAGAAAAGGTCTCCTTTCCGCGCAGGTGCTGCTCCTGTGGTAGAGTTGTACCATTAGAACCAATTAGAACACCTCTGAAAAACAGTGGAACCCAACAAACAACTGCAGATCTTCATGGGCTGGATACGCGCAAGTTCGCTGCATTGACGAAATGAACAAATGACAAACGCAGAGTCACCTCCAGATCTGGCTTTTGCACGACCTATCACAGCTGTGAAGTGCTCGTGGATTCAATGTAGTGGAGGTACTTTGAAAACATGTGCATAACTTTCAAGACTCCAGCAATTTCACGATCACAGGCACTTTGGCAAGGCTAGAAGCGTCAGTGTGACATCATTCCAGTTGGCCGATGCTGACATCTGGAAAGGCCACAGATTTATACGGGAAGGCACTCTGCTTCAACGCTTTCACACTGCGCATGCCTTGATCATCACTGTCAGAATCAGGGCCACCACCTCGCCAGAACCCAATCCAACAAAACCGCCCCGGAGAAAATAGCCCATAAAAACCATCAATCAAGCCAATTTTTTAGGAAAAAAATGGCCCAATGTTTCTTCGTCCTTTTGGATCTGGAACTTGGTCGAAAAATAGCACCTCCCAACTTCTCAAGGCGCCGCTGGCCTGGAAGGAGTGATCCATGACTGTCATCAAGAGAAAGTGCTTCAAAACCAGGGGGACGGGAAGAGATTCCAACTATCATTTTTTAGGGGGCTATGTTTGTTTTACGGAGTGTGAACAATGCCGTGTGAGAGAGAGAGAGAGAGAGACAAAAAGTACACTAAAAAGCCTTATAGGTTTGCCATCCTTTTTCTGCTAGACACTCGACACGGTCTCATACTGCACGTCGGAGTGCCATTTTGCTGGCTGTTCGAAGCGCTCATAGGAAGTAAATGTGCAAATGCAAAATATCAGTAGCTCGGAAGAGCAACAATCTTTTCAGGTCTCAGATGATTTCTTCACAACAGTGACCAAGCTTTGGTCTTTTGCAAATCTAACTGCAACGTGAATATAGCCATCTCGATGAAAGAGCATGGAAATCTACAAATCATGGGTTTGAACAGCCAAAATCGTAGAAAGTGATCGCTGGTCGCGGCACTCTCTGCAACCACGCAGGACTAACCTGCCGATCTCTGCTGAATTCCAAGGGATATTGTAGTGGTCTTTGTTTGGAAGCCCGGACCCATCCAAAATGCAGGTGTTCAGCAACATGATAGGCTTTCTCAAATTCCAGCATGGGTCCAGCAAGCTACCATTCCCTTGCAGGCAATGAAGGTGAGACAAATCTGAAAAGCCAGCTGACTGATGACTACTACACTTTCCTGGTCAACATGTCACAAAGGTCTCCCAATGAAATTTTACTGCAGCTGGCCTTTTTGGCCTGGATTAGCAGGCAAGATTGCGCCGAGGAAGACAAATTTTCTTTCAAACATCCAATTTTCATTGCAACTTTAATCAAACAGGTTCAAACTTCTTGGTGGACGATCTACCGGAGCAACAGCTCACAGGATTGCACAATTAGGACTTCCAAACCTAGGCTCATTTCGAGCTCCACAATTAAGGGAACAGCGTGCAGTGACCCTGTATATCTTAAAGCCGTAGTGATGATGGTCATGAGTCATGAGAATTATCAATGACTCATGAAATTTCTGAGAGGTTGGTCCGCCCCTCCCCTCCTGTTTTTTTGCTCATCATTCTGCTAAGTTCTAGACCGCGTCTTTTTGCCACCTGTTCGCTGCACTGCTGGCTTTCCGTTCCTGAGCATCTCATCTCAGCAATGAATTTATTAACGCCACACAAATTGTTTCATCGCCCAATGCAGCTCCAGTGTCGACAGCTTGAACGGTTGATCACCATGTGCTGCGTCTTCAGCAGCTGGCTGGCCCGCCTGGCTTAATACCGAGTTTGAAAACTGCTTGATTTTCGGGAAAAAATGAATTACTACCAGTTGGCAAAAACAACAAACACCATTTTTTGGAGTTGCTGCTATCCCTAACCCCAACGTCGAGAAAGGAAGATCATCGTGTATCTCATTACCTCCATTGTTTAAAACCACCTTTTGTATTGTTTCCACTCAGTCGTTCCCCAGCCATTCTCCCACCTTTGCGGCAGCACTCCTTTCCTTGGCAAACAACAGTGACTTGGTAAACTGCTGTGGCTTCACAAAGTCATCATCGTTTGAACCGGTGGGAGCTGTCGGAAATCTGAGCTCCGCTACTGCGAGTGGCTTGGAAGCAACCTATCCACCAAGCACTTGTTTCATGAACATCCATGTCTTGATAATCTGAAAACTCTTGACTAGGATGAAGTGGAATAGCACCTTGTCTTCATGTGCAAGCATCAAACAAAGAATCACAAATGTAGAACTTCCTTCCATATCCTTCCTTCAAGCTGGAGTTTTTTATTTGGCTCTGGATTTAAACCCCCACTTCCATCAACGCTTCAGGTCTCAGACTGTCCAAAAAAAAATAACTTTTAGGCACTCAAAGGTTGGTACTCCAAAACTAAAAAATATGATATTGGATTGCACGGGTACATCCCAACGTTTGCACAGTTTCCTGGATTTAGGTAACCTCCGCAGCCTTTCCACTTCCCCCGGGAAGTAAACACCTCCTCGATGGACATCATGCTGGACTTCCCAAGCGATGCCTCACCACCCTGTTTGACGAATTCGCTACCCAAGTGGGTGAAGACCTGCCCAAAAGCTGAGAAAAACTGGCCGTACAAAATAACTTACCCCCGAAAAACAAACAAATCGGAGTTGAAAGCGTTCAAAGAAACTCAGGTTTTTGCGTACATGTTCATGCACATACGTGATTGAGGTAAATGTATAGTTGAGATTGTTACAATTACAAATATTCCCGTGCACGTAGTATATGCATGTGTATGGAGGCTAATGTAGCGGCAGGATGATTCGTTCCAGCCGCTTTGCTCGCCTCAGTCACGTTCAAGTCATCCTTGACACAGGTCCTTAAGACGTGAACTGTCAAAAAGCTGGGTATATTCCTAATCTCTGTCATGGAGTAGAACCTTCTGCAACACTTCGATGTTTTTCTTCACTTTGTCATCTCTGCACCTTTCCCAATCAAAACAAATAAAAAGAGGCTCCTGTAGAGCTTGAGACGCAGCTTCTTTGCAAGCCTCCAGGTGTCAGCGAAATTGATGTGAAACGCCAGAATTCCACCTTAAGGTGAAGTCATTGAAGTCAATAGAATTTGGTTGACTTTGTCAAATATCGAAATCTTATCTGAGATGCCTGGTTTTGACTTTCAGGGACCTACAACCTGGTTTCGCAAATTGCTCCTGGAAAACGGGGATTGCAGAGAACATTAGTTCCAGGTAAACATAGAAGAGATCCTGGACCGGCCCTTGTGGCAAATATCCAAATATTTACAAGGTTTTATATCTGCAAAATCTCAACTCATGCAGAATTTCTTCCATCAACAACAGTACAAATGAGAAGCCCGAAATGGCCAAAAATGGGGCTACCCTTGAACACATTCGTTTCTCGTCCCACGGCTGTGGCTCACGTCTCAACTTCTTTGGCATCCACCACCGCGTCATCCATCAAATCCACCTTTGGCGCAGCGAAGATGAAGGGTTACAAATGATGCTGAGTGCACTGCCTGCACTCCCACCTTGTTTTGAACAAGGACCATGGCCAATTGACCACATTCATCATGAACCTGCGAAAAATGACATAGACAAGCAATGAACATGTTTCAAGTTTCAATCCACCCTACACACAATCACCAACTTTAGTGCTTGATTCAACGGTCAATTTCACATGCTGTCCAGCAAGGTCTCATAGTCTGAGCAAAACGCAGTGATTGAAAGGTGCCTTCTTGTACCAAGACTCAACGGCATCAAACGAATCTCTGTCCGTGGTGGAGAATGCCAAAATGCAAGCACCAGCTCCCTGCAGGCGCGGGAGACTCTAGTACACCAGATAGAAAACCATCCAAAGCCGGTCCAACTCCAAATATCCCCAGAGTTTTCCAAGAATTGTTTTTTTTTCTATTGTGGCATTGACAAGTCGAAGAAATCCTTGCAATCCACGGTTTGCCTATGTTTGAATCCGGCCTTATAGTATGCTCTAGTGATTGCATCGTACTCCTCCTGACCTGCCGTGTCCCATAGGAGGAAAGTGACCTCAGTCCATGTGGCACGAGCAGACAAGATACCTTGTGTGCTTTTGAATGTTTAACAGTAGTTACAGTGGATGCGAGGGAAGATTCTAGTCCAAAAGACTGACCGCCAACCGGAACACGGAACAACCCGGAACAAACCCGGACTGGAAAGCAAAGCCCTTCAGTGCACTTCTGCAAGCCTCCTCGCCGATGTCCTTCAGAAACGTCCTCTTCTCAAGGAAGTCAACGCCTTGGAACGAAAGACATGTTCTCAATTTGCAGAAAAGAAGGATCCAAAGTGCAACACTCTTTCTTGATTCGAATGTTTGGCACAGGTGGCTTTATACCCTTCAGCTTCTGCACCCTACAATGCCACAGGCTCAGCGCTGTAACAAGTAAAAGAACTGCTGGGTTGCCCCACCTATGGTCTTCTTATACTCATTCGTGAAGATGCCCTTTGCAAACCGCGTGATCCTGGCACATGCAACTCCATGCTTGGGTTCGAGCAACTTGGTACCCCAAGTGCTAAGCTGAGTTCAGGACATGGACGTCTTCCCCACTTGTCCATTCCCAACAACAATCACCTAGGACGCACAAAGGAACAAAATTCGGGCACTGAAAAGGCAAAGGTTCACATGCAACCCGCCTTCAGCGTTATGTCCACATCTTGCTCAAGCATGGCCGAAGGAAGAAAAGTCCTCCTTAGTTTTTGACAAGTGAGTTTAAACTGAGAAAGAGCTTGACATCTATGGTATATACGGTCTTTTTATCGCGCATATTTGAGCCATGAAGAAGGAGCTCCAAACCAGCAACATGTGGTCACATTAAGCTTTTGTCTAGACTCTTTTCTTCTGTCATACAATCATTCACATAGAAGTGAAACTGAAAAGTCTCTACTCTCCAACACCAAGAGTCAAAGGGATCTGCTCCAGGGATGTCTATCTATGCTCACGCGGGACTGTTTGGAACCTTTGAGTTGTGACTCTGCTAAGCGGCTAAGCACTTTAAAATGTTGTAGAATAAACACGGTGTGTCCGGCATGCTTACCAGGCTACCATATACCTGCTTGACTGGTCTGGCTGGCTGACCTTGCTTGCCTCAATGCAAAATGCTGCGGAAAGTGAAATACTTGCCTGATAGACAGAACAATTATAGTAAAGTAATCGGTAAACCAAATCTTTCTCATACTGTGTGGTTCAAGTGTGTGAAGACCGCGTTCTACAAAGCAACGCTTGCCTTTTGAGCCATACGCCACAAGAAGAGTCCGGACAATTCCATGCATTACAAGAGTTAGCAGCTGGACGAAAAAGTGTGTGTGACTCAATTCTTTAGCTTGTACAATCCACCTGGACCAAGTCTGTCAGTGATCAAAACATATCAAAACTAAACGAGAAAATATCGTTCAAAGTTCAAACAGGACAAGTTCAAGAAAAGGAAATTGGAGAGACTACAGAAATTATTTGTAGAACCTGCGCAAACACAGTACAATGTTTCTGAGCGGTTTGAGCCTTCCAGTGCGTATTCTGCTTCTTCTTTCTCTCGACGAAGCCTCCCGGGACTGGGGGTGGCACAGGACATCCTGTCGCGGATGCTGCAAGGAAACGCGCCTTCTATTCATAGCCTTTCTCGCTGCCTTGCCCAGTGGCTGCAACTCCTTTGCTGGTTGGTCCTCATGTTAAAGCCAACAGTTCCAAAATCCAACATGGTGAGCCACACAATGGCAATCACTGTGTAGCTGACTGCAACTTTGGCAGGTGTGGCACCAACACCGAGTCGGTCAGACCTCCAAGGAAGTTCAAGCATTGTCAACTCTAAACTTGCTGAAGTCACTCTCGCACATCCGTTTCATGTCAACGTATGAGACTGGACATATACATCTGGCTAAATCGCTAGTAAGTCCCTAGTCTCCAAAAGTGTCTGAAATTGGCAAAGAGAAACATGAGTTGGAGAAATCAATCTCATGGAAGTATCAGCAACACTAGACAAACCATTTCAAAGTTATGTTCCTCGAAAACATCCATCCCAAAACCCTTGTTGAAGCCATGGAAGGCCACGTACCTCTGGGGTTGGGAGGCCACCTCTGCCAACCAGGTCACACTGCCTTCGGTGGCATCTTGGGAAGTATAATCTTTAAACCTTGGAAGACCAAGGCTGCTTGAAGTTTCCAATCGATGACCAGCACGATCAGCTTCAGACCAAGATGATACGATGGCTTCGTCTGGATCAACAAAATCTGGAAGGTTCGCTAAGGGATCCAAGTGGTCAGCCTGACAGTTCCAAACCGCAGGCGACTTACAATCGAATCACCATCCAAAAACAAGGCGCAAAATGAGTCTCCTACATAATTGACCTTCAAGATTCAAAAGCCCAAACTGAAGTCTGCACATCTCGTAACCCACAACCGCCACAACCATTCTTCAAAACCTCACAATTCATGATCGCCTTGAACCAACCCGCCTGCTTGGTCGACACTCCAGGTCTTCGTGGAGGCATCTTTCACCAAGTCTTTTGTCATGGCGCGGTGCACCGGTCCAAAGTGTGAGATTCGACTGATTCGACAGCATGGTCCTCACACCTAAATCTTCAGATAAAATAAGTCAACTGACAAGAGCAGCCTTGAAACCACGGCTAAGGCACTTCTTTTCAGAGGTGGTTGTGCTGCGCGGGCAGTATGTCCAGAGTAACCAGCTAGGTGGAATCAAGGTCGTTGAATTTTTTGGGGGGACATGCAGACATCTGGAGCTAGAGTGAGCCCCTGCAGATTTTCAATTAGAGTGCCATCGTACACTGAAAGAGCAATACAGTCTAAGGAAATCTGAGTGCGGTCTCTGAGTATCAAAACAACCTGGCTCAGGTGGCCCCTCTTTCCAAAATTTGCAGGTCAAACACAACAAAGAGTTGAGATTGGTCTCTGAGACCATTGGGGATTCCATAAAAATTCCCAAAAAGGTGGTCACAGCCTCTGGGTTTCAAGTCAAGAGTCAATCGATTCTAATGTTAGAACAGATTGCACCACTGAAAGACTTTGAGGAGCATCGTTTCTTGCTGACTGCTTCACTATTCGCTTCCAGGTGCTGCTTGGCAGGCGAACCAGGGAAAATAAATCATGTTCATCTGCTACATTGCGTGAGGCTGCAACTGCCCCACTCAAATCACTGAATCAATTGTCTGAGCAAAGGTCGAAAGCCTTCAGCTGATGGGGAGCAACCTTGGTTAGGCATTTTCGTGAAGATGTATAGTTCTCCATGCCACACAAAGCTTCCAAGATAATACCATGTGGGACTTCCACATAGCATCCTTGCTCACAGAAATCCGAATCCTTACTTGGCCCAAAAGGACATCGATCTGGCCACTGTTCCATACCTGGCCCACAACACCAGGAACGACACAGAAATGGCACTCCATCACGCTGCCATTTTTCCACCAGAGGATCCAGGGTATCAAATACCAAACCCAAATGACTGTCCATAAATTGATCAAAACGTCCCGTCTTGCTGAAATTTCCACGCCATTTTTCTACAAAGAGACCTAGCTCAGTTTCATTCATGGGAGCTTGGGCTGGAAGCTTATGAGGATTCTTCACAAAGTGAATTGAGAATCCCAATGGCTGTTCCAAAGTGGCTGGGAAGTAAGCATTCCATGTGATCGGCTGATCGTCCTCCGTACCCTTACAATGTGTATGCTGCTTTCCGTGGCCTGGTTCATGGTTGCACCATCCCCCAAAGTATTTGGCTACAAAGTAGGCAGCTGCCTTGGGATCACCGGTAGCATACGTGTGTTTATGAACATATTGAAATCGAGTTCCCTTCGGTCCCTTCGGTCCTCTCAAAACTGCTTCTGGATCCAGTTTCGCTTCTCTATCTGTTCGCATCACCAATTGCGTTTCATGAAGCCCAGATTCTAAACGTCGCGCTCCGAATGAATCTGGTGGAAAATTCCCAGTGAAAAAAAGGCAGCACCCGATGCCTGCTATGAAGCTGGTGCAGGCCGTTACTAGGAGACCCAAACGAGGCGTGAGATTTACCATTGCTGACAACCAAAGAGACTTGAGTTGCAGCGGCTTCATGCCATGTCAGGCGCTCCAACAAGCTGGAAAGAGTTTCTCAATGTGTCCTTGCTTTGAATTTCACATGGCAATCAGAAAAGAAGCTACCGTTGGATATCTATTTTAATACCTTTTTGACGATTGCTAAAGCTTGCAAAGCATCTCCAGAAAGATGAACAGACGCATTCATGACTTCCATGGTGTTCTGCCACTTTTTGAGTATCCGCAGAGGAGCAAACTGTAGCATTCACAACGCTCACTACTTTGACTCTGGAGGCAACCATTTTGGTTCGTGATACTTCCACAGGCTTGTGACACCACATAACAAGCTGGCAAAGTAAAGATTCAAAAAACAAAGTGCTTCAAACACTACCATCCAGGTAAAGGAAGCTTTTGTTTCAGTTACCAGCCTGTGTCGCGGCTGATGGCCTCACTTTCTCAACTATCAGCTTGGAGCAAATGCACCAAAAGAAGCCCTGCACAGGCAGCCAGAGGATGCATCTCATCCCCGGCTTCCCATCAACGAACCCAGCAGCTTCTGCTTGGCACCTGACATGCAATCACAGCAACGGTCAGACTTCACCTGCTTATGGCTTCCAGCTTCTCTGAGCTTCAGACTTTGGGTTGCTTTTTGGAACATCTGCTCTGCCTCAACAAAAAAGAATATACACAGTAAGGATCTCGCCACGAATGACCACTCAGAATCATACCCCTTTAGTATAGCACGGAAAGGTGCTCTATAGAATCAAAAGTGGTAACTTTTAGACACCTATAGAATCAAAGCACTCAACCCGCCAGGTGGGTATATGATTGCCCTTTCCTCACTTTTTTTGGAATGTGACCCTCTGTGTAAAATGGGCTTGCCAAATGGATTTTGAGTAAGAAAAAAAGGAAAAATACATTTTGACTTCATAGTGATGCTTTTATATCTTTTGGCTCACATCATTGCTGGAGCCAGGTTGTAGTTCTATGGTGATTTGATGTGATTTGAGTTGATTGGGATTGATTGGGCAGTGTAATTGACAGTTCTTTATTTTTAAGTCCTTAAGGTCTTGCTACTGTTTTGATTCTATATATAGGCCGACCTTTTTGTAGAGATAGTCTATATATACGCGATAGTATAGTGGTTTTTTTTGGAGTGTCGTGGGTCCGGGAAAAAATCCCGGGGAGCCGTTCCAGTTTGAAAACACAAAAATCATTTGTGACACAAATCAAGAACACTTCTCGAACCCTGCTTCTGTAAGAAACAAGCCACTCTGTAGAATCAAATCCAAACGATTTTCCGGCATCCTCCACTATAGAATCAAAACCCTCATCACCCAAAAAACACAAGGCGGGGTACCCTTGTTTCAAACCAAGGGGTTAGAGGTATATGTATACCCCCATTCTATAGAAATCCAGGAGGATCACTAAAGCATTTCTGTCGGAAGCAGGACTGCTGCTTTGGTTTTTTCATGCAGGGGTCGAGAATACTTTGAGTCCTGGACCTGAGCACTTTGGGTGACCTCGGTCTCATCGATCATCTTGATTCGCGCAGAGATCTTTTCATCGTCAGTCTCCATGATGACCCCATTGTCGGTCACCTGCAGTGTTGCAGAGCGACAGATTCAAAATAAAGCTTTCCAGATGCTGTCTAAGAACCTGTGTACAGGGCATGAAAATGTGCCAGCCTCATCTAAAATGAAGAGAACATCACTCAGATTGTCCAGCACAAGTTGCTTGGTGACCCCTGATGACCTCGAAAACGAGCCGCTGCAACTTCCGTAGGCTCTGGTTCAACTTACTGTACTTTCTTGGTATTGCAATCATCAGCAGCTAAAGTGAAGTCTCAGCAACTGGCAGGAAACTCTGACTCTGGCAGGCGCTGGAAAGCGCATTGAACATGCCTTCAGCCTCCGCTTCAAGAAATTGGTAGCAGGGCATTGCAGCAATCTTTTTTGCCCCGTGTCCTACACATGGTGTACAAACAATGTTTCCAACATTGAGGCTGGCACCAGCTCCAGCACTACTAACTCATTTTCAGTGCCAGCAGCAACCGCGGCCACCACTACATCATTGCAAGCCTAGCTGGCTTGCAGCTGCACTAGTTTGACATATTCTCTGCAACCCCCTTGCGAAAACAAGGCACCTGGAATATGACGGTGAAGTCATCTATGACAGCAACGTCCACGTCACTCCGGGTTGCAGATGGCTTCGGAAGCTTGTTAATCACCTTGACATCACACAGCAAAATCACATCCCTACAATCACATATATTTTTTTTGCTTGCAATTTTGAAAGCTGAAATCCAAAATTAACCCATCCTGAACCACAAGCTGAGTAGAAGACTCGCTTCTCAAAAGCAACTTGTTGTTTGACAGTTGGCCACAAATCCTCGTCATAATCCAGAAACAACGTGAGTCCAGAACACAACAAGAATGTGTTGACACTGACACATCATGACATCGTCATTGAATCCAAGTCAAACAGCTCATATATGCATCCCTTTATGTTCTGTCCTTGCGAGCCAACGAGTTGTATTTCACTGCCAAACGCCCACCATCTGTGTCCAAGACCAGAAGGGCCTGGAAGTTCAAACGGATGACAAACCAATAACGTGTTTCTTAGCTAATGCAACATGATGTGTGACTGTACATTTCAAGCATTTTGGATTGATTGTTGCTGGCCCTCCAACAGAAACATGCGTTCGGCCAAGCCACCAAAATCTGCACCAAACCATCGTCTGCCATGGCTTCCAAGCCACAACGGCTAGTGACACCGCCTGTGAGCCGTAAAAACGTGTATCATTTTTTTGGATTTTTTTTAACAACAGCAATCTTGAGTGCACTCAAGTGCATAATGGATAAATCACATTCCACTCAGTGCCCTTGGACATTTGTGTGATTTGTAACGGCATGAAGATCCAAGTACATCCGCACCGACAAGTTTTGAAACAGCGAACGAAGTGGCAACCGACAAAACAGAACGACAGCGGCCCAGATGATGAAAGCCGACAAAGGAGCAAAAAGGGATGATTTGGACAAAGAGAATGACGCAATGCGCCACGTGTTTCGGTGTCTCCCCAGCAAAACCACAAACGAAATACCAGGGAAATGGTCAATGAGCACGTCCTTCAGTTAAGTACGGCAGGCAATGGTTCCAAACCTGTTTGCCAAAGACACACATCATTAATCAGTCATTTTATTGACAATTTCGGTTTCACCAAATTTTCTATGTTTCCGACCAATCAACATATAACCAGTGCGATTGCAACATTTTGGCAATACGATGTTGCTTATGGCCAACACATTTGGTTGTTTAAAAGTGCAAGTTGCTTATTGATTTGGCCATTGACAACTCATGAACAACATGGCCGGTTCAGCAATGGCATGGATGTTTTGGGATTTGTGAGCTGATGGCGGATCTTAAGCACAAAATATTGTACAAAATGCCTGACATATTTTGTTCTGGAAAAAATATCAAAAATAAAAACCATAAAATCAACGACGAACAAAATCCACCACAATCAACATGCCAACCGCTGTTTCACGCAAAGCCGACACAAAGCATGCCAATTATTTGGTCAATGTAAATTGACAGAAACGACCCACAAAACACAACACAGCGGCTTACCACGTTTTTTCCCGGAATAAAACTCCATCGTTCCTTTCTTTTTCTGGCTACACGCAATCCCTAGGATAACTGGTAGTCCATGTACAGGATAATAAACACGTGAACAAGCTGCGTCATACAACAAAACACATGCCCTGAATGAATTGCTCTTGGATTCAGTGAAAGCTCAGTAGCTGACCAACAAAAAAGGAAGGTGCCGGGGGGCAGGGGGGAGTTCATTGATCGATCAAATTTCATTTGTTGATCGATCACATTTCAACATGCATTGGATGTATCTCAACTATCTTGTTGATAATGCAACGATATAAATTTATATTGCGGGATTTTTAAGACCGAAAGTACGACAGCGGCAAATTTGGTTGTGTGGCGGCTCTACTTGGACAACTGTGACTCGTGTTTGTTCGTTCGTTGATTTTACTTCGAAATTAGTTTGGAGTGTTTGACTGTTGCGGTTTGTTACTTTGCTAAATCAATGCTCTCAGTTTTTTTTTGGACTCATGCTGTGCTCATCATCACGATGGTGGCAGTCATTGTACCGAGGAGTAAGTTGTCACAGGTAGACAAAAGAAACTACGGGAAGGTCAAGGACATCAATCAACAGAACCAGAAAAACAAACCCCCCCCACAAACAAACAAAAACACCAACAAACGTCCAAGACCGATCATGGGTGAAAAGGTGAAACATGCTCAGCCTCTCACGGCTGTCTACACATCCCCGGCTCTCACTTCGTCTTCAGCAGGAAATAGTCAAGGTCCAGTGCAAGGATTGGCAACTATGTGCTAGCAGGAGCATCCTCGACTTGCTTCCTCTTTTTCTTTCTGCTAGTTGACACATCTTGCTGACTTCCAAGAAACTGTACCGATATAACATGCTCTTCCTCTCGGACCTGGTCATAGATGCACGTAAAGATTCCTTCCTCGCAAGGAAACTGCAATGGGGGACCAGGCTGACGTAGCCGCCATAGACGGTCCCTGCTGGTCGACCAGATTCTCTACGGATGCCAATCGTCATCAGTCCTGACTTCATCCTTCATATCATCCCCAGGTTGATTGGACCTGTTGGTAAAGAGCCTCTCCTCTCTCTCCGCCACCGAATACCATCCCGGCCCAGTTGCCTCAAGGTGCTGCTGCAATAGCCGCCACCGCAGGCGAACATTGCCCCACATACCAGGTACTCCGTACTTCTTCCGCATGTGGTGAAAGTCGTAACCAACCACCTTGCGCAGATTGTTGATCCCCATCATGGAGACATCGGGCCACACTGTGGGCAAAGCATAATCCGCTGAATACCAGTCGTCCACAGAATGTTCATTGGGAAGGAACACCTTGTATCTTGTCTGCCCTGGTGATCGCCCAATTAAAGGCACCTTTTTTGAACACCCCTGCAATGACCCTGCTTCAATGGGGAACATCGCCAGGCAACTCTCCAGAGGAGGTTGGATCCAGTCTGCTTTGATCCACCCATGAGGGATTGGCAGTTCTGTACTCATCCTCCTTTCGCTGGAGTTGGCGAATGACCAGGGGGCCCAATGGGCAGGAAACCAGACCTGCAACGTATCCGCACAACACATACATCCAAAAACCAGTCAGGAAATCTGGTAGCAGATGGCTTCCATATTTTTGGTGGCCGAGGATGTGCAGATATCCTTGCCAATTCACTGCGAGGCCTGTTCTTTTCACCAGTCACCGTTGCATTGTACCGTGCCGATGAGTGCAGCAGTTTTTTTTTATCTGGATGCTGCATGGCTCAACGAAGGTCGTTGTCCGGGCGGTCGCCCTTCTGTCAGCAAAAACTAAGAATAAAGTCGCAATTTCATTGAGAAAATTAGAATATTTTCCGCGAAAGCAACAATCTTGAAGACAACGAAGAAACAAACACCAACCACATTGCAGTCTCCCGGAGAGTGCAGGGTAGTTTGGGTGTAGCCTGTTCCTCGGACGTTTAGATCAAGGGCTAGTTGGCAACGCCGAGAGCACGCATGTCAACCGTCCGAGGGGGAAGGCAGCGGTTGTTCCAGAGGTTGGAAGATGCTGCAAAGTTTGAAACTAAAACATGATAGAGAATCTGATGATTTGCGACAAGTATGCTCAGCCATTTAAACTTGGTGAAGTTGGGCTTTGAGCATCTCTTATGGTGAACAGTTGACGTAGCCTGTCAGGCAACAAAGGTAAGACGGTGGTCATAAGTTGACAATTGCGGTAGAAGCCCAGCCAGTACCGCAAATGACAACGAAGAGCCACGAAAACCACGCAGAGAGCGCGGCCAGGGTGAAACAACGGCAGCGGGAAGGGACGGAGCCCAACAAGGGCACTGTCAGAGAACGAAAAAGGGCGAGTCCAGCGGACTCGCGAAGAACGGTCCACTGACAGGGACCTCGGAGCACCGTCACCAGCCACAGTACCAACCATGCCGTATCGGAGCAGAGACACGGGAGGGGAGATACTGGGAGAGCAGCGAGAACGTAAGAAACGAGAAGAGTGACCTTTGATCCATCCTCCATCCGCAAAGACGGGACGGATGAGGGGTTACAGGGTGTGGTCTTGATTTTTTTTT
>DF242685.1:0-42371 GCA_000507305.1 Breviolum minutum Mf 1.05b.01 | reverse complement strand
GAAGATGTATTTATGAAGGGGAAGATGTATTTATGAAGGGAAGATGTATTTATGAAGGGAGAAAAAAAATCCTGGAATTTTTGAAGAAATTGAAAATAAGATGCTTTTCAAAAACCAAGGAAATCCCTGAAAAATCAGAACGTAACGTGTGAGAGTCCGTTCTTGCAAAAAATCCCGGATTTTTTGAACCTTTTGCAACTGCGCGTTTCTACAACTCAAAAGGGAAACGAAGATGTGCTGACTGCAGATTCGTTACAGATGCAGTACGTGCCCAGATTTCCATCAAAAAATCCCGGATTTTTATGAGGAATGGTAAAGGGAAGCCTCCGATAGAGATTCCGCACACAATTTTTGCGATTTGTCGTTACCGATTTTATGGTATAATAATATAATAATATTAATATTATTCTCATCTAATAATATATTTGGTATTTCAAATATCCATTACCACCACCACCATAATAATATCAATAACATTAACCATTTATTTTTTTTATTATTTTAATACTTATATATTTTTTATCTAATTCTAAAAATACCTTTCTAAATTCCATATATGTTTTTATCAAATTATTCCAAGTAACAATAACTTTTTGCGTTATCAAATTCATTATAATATCATAATAATTTTCAAATAGAGTTTCAAAAAATAAAGAACATAGAATACTTTGATTGAAATTCATATCATTGATTGTTTAATAGGATAAGATTTACAATATGTCAAAGACAATTAATGGATCATGGAATGCCTCCAATGACCTTCACGCAGCCCAGCAGTAGTTCTCCATGTCTGAATTTCAATACCCATCACTGCCTGGTGACACTTCAATGTAGTATCATCATTCAATCTTTTTCTGACATCATTTAGTGAGGTTTCCCACATATATTATATATATTACATTGTATAATCTATATGTCCATCTATACGAAAAATGTTCTGTACTTGATTAAACAGTATACATTAATGATCCACTATGGTCCCTCATACGCACAAATATCACTATAGAAAACATCCCCCAACTTCAGAGCGGAGTTACCCCAAATCCACGGCTTCAGAATTTCAAGCCTTGCAACTTTCTGACTCATCCGGAGGAGCTTCGACTTCTCCGTCGTCGTCGGCTGCTATGGCTCCGCTCTTTGCCTTGGAGTTGATGAGGATGGTGAATTTGCCGATCTCATTTTTTCAACTACTTTTCTAGTTTGGTTGAGATTGATGATGAAGCCTATTTAGATCTATGTGGGGCAGATCTCCAACATGACAATCCTTGTATATCCTTTTTCCATCTTTTTCTCTTTCATAGAATTTCAATATGAACCACCAACTATTGCCATCTGCGAGTATTGCCTGAATTTTTTGCCCCCAAGAAGGAACCCCAAGCTCAGTTGGAAACCCTACACATCTGAGAAAATTCACTGCCAAACACCCAGATCTCTGCATCGGGAAAGGTTGTAAGTTGCATCACGTTTCATCCCATTTCAATTCAAAGGTCCCACCTTCTATCTGCCCTCCTCACAGAACTGAACCCCCCCGAACCGCCCCATGGCTGGTCACTGAAATTACTGAATCAAGAAGACTCATGGAGGATCATCCAAGAGGGGAACCCAAGGACTACAAATAAATGGCAGTGGTCTGGCAAATGATTCGCTCACCTTTACCCTGAGGTCAGTTGGGCCACCCCAACGATTGCGACTGCGGCTCTTGCTACGGCGATGGCGATCGCGGTCCCGCCCCTGAGTGTGGGATATGGGGGATAAAACTGCCATCTGTTGTGTGTGCTTGGCATTATTCCATATTATGTTCAAAGGTCATGATTCATGGTCATCAAGTGCTCATCTCAGCAACTATACGCAGTTGCAATAGCTTCATTCGGTTGCAACTCCAAATGCATCTCAATGACATTACTGAAATACAGTATAGTATAAGTTGTACAAGTATATTGATGTATCTATTATCCATTCTGTCTATATCTGAATGCTCGTTGCATGTTTGCAGTCCGCTGTATCGTCCTGGTGCTAGCATTGGCATAAACTACAATTACAACAACAACAACAACAACAACAACAACGACGACGACAAAACGACCACAACCACAACCAAAACCACAACGACAACGACAACGACAACAACAACAACAACAACAACTACAGTACTACTACTACTACTACTACTACTACTACTACTACTACCACTACTATTACGACCACTACCACTTCCACTACCACTACCACTACTTCTACGACTAGTACTCCTTCTCCTGCTCCCACACCTACTACTACTGCTACTCCTACTGCGACTGCCACGACGACACGCAGCTCTGGCCTTGTCGCCGGGCCCGCTGCCCCCCTCCTAAAGCTGGGAAGATTTTTGGAAGGGGAAGTGTTAGCATTTTGAACGAACCTGGGGAAACCCGGGAGCCACTCATTTTAAAACATACGAGCGCGCTACCCAGTACGAGTACCTGCAAAGGCGGAGTCAATCCCGACATCTTTGATGTAGTCAGAGCGACTTTTATTGTTGTTTGATGGGAGCGCGCTGCACTGTAGGACCCCACACCCCTCTAACAACCTTCGGTCCTTGCCAGGTTCGTTGCTCTGTGGCTTTGGCTTGGCACCTCTAGAAATGCTGCATTTTTTGAGGAAACCCATGGTGAAATGGGAAGCCAGAAATTCTGAGACATACCCAATGACGAGGATTCACATACCATGACATACCGTGACATCCTGAATGCTGTCATGATTCAATTGGAGACATTCTCCTGGGAAGCTGTGCTTGGAGATAAACGTCTTTAAAAGATCTACCAGTGTACCGCCATGTGAATTGAGGGATAATGATATAGCCTAGCCTAGCATCTGAAAGGATCTCAAAACCTTAGGCTCCCTCGAGTTAGCTTGAGTTAGTCAGTCTTTTAAAGATTGATTTAGTGAGTGCAACCTTATTCAATTCCACGCTTCTCACTGTTCAGTTTCATGCGCGTTAAGATCTGTGACACCTAAATTCGAACTTCAATCGGTTTGAGATAACTTTATATACAAACGTTGAATAAGAGCAAGTAGCAAACAGAACACAAAAAGTTGCACCCCAGAAAGCATCCCATATCACATGCTATGGCACCTCTATCATCATCTCGATGTCCACGGGACCGCGAACGGTCGCCTGCAAAGCATGAAACGACTTCAGCTATGAATGGTAGGGAGATTGATAGACTACTCTCGGTGATTGTGTCTATTCTGTACTATAATAATATATTATACTATATATACAAAAATCAAACCCTGGTGTGTCCATAGCTTCAAATTAAAAAACCAATTAATATCAATGAGATGTAAACATCTCCATCATAACTGGAAGATTGAAGTGGTGTAGACTTGGCCAGTTGTTGGGTTCCGGTAACGACTCACTAAACGGCTGGAGTGACCGGTGTAGCAGCTGATACCCTTCCTAAACCTCCAGACAGTGGATGGAGAAGGACAATGTCCTTCTTAATCAGCGATTCAGAATCCTGGATGAACACAATAAAACCAGCTCCTAGATATGCCGTTTTACACAGTTAAACAGGTTTTGAACCTCCACGACTCAGTCATGTACGTATTCTACCACGTGTTTTATAGCCAGGACTCCCGGAGTTTCGCCACCCCTCGAAACTGCTCAAACATCAGGAAAGATGCGCTGCCTCCTCGTTCCCTTCGAGCGTCTCGAGCGGCTTTTTTCCTGGTGTGAGAAAGATGGTAGCAGGATGGAGCACTGCCACGTGTGCAAAAGGAAGTGGAACTTGACGGATGTCGTAAACAAATGTAACTCAAATCATATAATTAATTAAGTTGTGAAGCACTCACTTTTTATCTGTACTATGGCACAAAGAAAGAAAGCTATTCTGCATCTTCTGACTTCTTTGGGGAAGTATCCAAGGTGCATGCCAAGGCCTAAAAATAGGGAGTACCTTCAGCCTTAATATAAACATATAATCATATATTATATATTGGGCAGTACTGTAGATGCTTCACAAACACTGAAGCAAACACTCTCTGCCCCTGTAATCTCTGCACATGCGTGTATAAATATATATATATATGGATAGCCTAATAATATGTATACATAATATATATATATATATTATAACAATGAATACCTACACACCACTGGAAAAACACCACACCAAGAAGTACTGTCAGATATGATATGTCATTCATTTCGCATGCAGGACTTTGTGATACTTTTTTGCCTGCCCCGTCCATGACAAAATAACCGCCAAACTGGCTGTGAACGTCACCTCCCGACACATGGCCCGTCCTCTTTTGAATGGCGCTAATCTCCGCCTGTTCCCCTGGGGCGGACAATTCCACTTCAGCAGCTCGGTATTTTCCCTGGGCCAAAGGAGGGCAGCTTGAAATCTTTCCTTTTCCCGATGGTCCATACGGTACCGCCATGATCTAAATTCAAACGTTCAGACTCCTCCAAGCCAGCCAGCTGGAAACAATCTTTATGGCCTGAATAGAAACCAATTGGTCGTAAATTCATGGAGAATCAAATATGCACATCACTTCCTTTAGAACAAGTGCGCAGGAGTTTACAGCACGAAGTACATGGGGTTTCATTCAAATAACAACGGGCACAAGAGGTAATCTCACAAAAACTCGTACCAAAGATCTTTGCCAAGCAGTGGCGATTGTCGAAGACAAAGCTGACATCCTCTTTTCAACCCCGAATCCGTTCTTCAGCCACCATCCTGCAGTTTCCTCTTGTTACCGTAATGCTTGTCTCAAATTTGGAGCCATAGAATCCTGTTTCATAACACCAAATTTCGTTTGCAAACGCAACCCGTGACAACCTCACCTTCCGGTTGTCCCATTTTTCCGTGTAGAGCACGTGGTCGCCCTGGTCAGAAAACATGGACCACCGGGGTGGTTTATAAACAGACCTTGAACATGTGGAGAAGGTGCTTCCCTCTCCAAGGAAAGAGCCCCTGTGGGCTTTACGAAAAGCAATGAATGGCTCAAGTGCAAAATAGACCGGAAATTGATCACATACTGATAAGGCCATGTTTACTTTGCAACGTATGCAGCATCGGTACATATTGGTGCTCTATCTGGATCCATTTTCTTCGGTCAGCACCGTTGAGTCACAACCAGGAATGCACACGCGAACATGGACAAATATCTAAATACAAGGTTGAGGTGTTCACTGTCTCACATGAGACATATGAAATGTCCTACGTTCCAAAACGGAAATGGAAATGATAGTTGACAGTTACACTGTTACACTCTTTGTGTCATTCTAGTCTCAGCACTTCCACTTTTTCTACAGTTGTTATGCTCGTTTTAGCCAAGCTAAGGTGCAAACACCCTGATCCCAATTGTTCCAAAATAATCACACAGCTTGTTCTTCCATGTTCCTGTTGGGCCAAGAATCTAAGCCTTCTTTTTTGTCGTCAGTTTCGAAACTCCACTTATATAGAACCTGAAACAATGCTATAAGCCTAAAACCCCACTATTTTTGCCTATGCATCGCTTTTCCTCATTGCAAATGGGATATTGGAGACTGCCTCTGCTCTGGACATACTTTCAAGCATCTCTTCATCAAGTAGCTCTACATTTGCATCATTGACCCCCATCCCTTCCGTTGCCTCCATTACGCTCCCCTCACCATCTTGGAGATCTGAAACGTGACAAAAGACATCCTGCAGATCTTCCCGCATCAAGTCTGAAAAAAGAAAAGCTTACTGAGGGAATGGACATCAATATGTTTCACCAACATCACTGGCAGTTTTTGAAAAGCACAAACATGCACAAAACATCATCACTGTGGAGTCAAACGTCTCAAAGCTCTCATGAGCAATGGTGACATTCCACACCCAGCACGCCCATGTGTCCCATTTCCTCACTGTTATCCTGGGGCTGGATGAATCCAAAACCTGGGCAGTTGACTCCGATGTTGAATTTTTGGGTGAAAAAGCAAATGGTTGAACCCGGTGTTTCGAAAACTAAACATTACGACAGAAAAGCAGGAAACACTGCATTGCTTATCACAAGTAGATAGTGTGGAGCCACTGCAAGTCATGAATTTGTCTGGCGGCCCTCTTTTAAAGATCCTGTATTTTGCTGCCTTGCAGTGGATTTCTTGTCTTTTTTGCATATGGCACGGCAGGGGTGCGAACGCTCTCCGCCTCGTTTGAAAAGTACCTTTTGGCACTTTTGCCATACTATAGCTTTCAAGTCATTCCGAAGTTGTACCTTCAGAATCCTTCAAACACACCGTGGGTCTGTTTTACACTTATGTCTAATTGTCCATACATCCGTTTGCTACAACGCTATGGGCATTTACAGGCTATATCAGCATTTTGGTCAACTGGTCAACTTCGGCCCTTCCCTGTTTCATGTAACTTTATCACAAGCTCCCCAACCCTTCTCGCTGTTCCATCGCACCTGGCGTGAATTTACACAGGGGACACACTGATGACACCCCGACGAAGTTTCCAAGGAATAAGGGCAATTCAAAGGCGATGCGAGAATTCCTCAAACAGTGGAACTTGAATAAGTGAAAACAAAGCAATTTTGTGAGACTTCCTCCGAAACGAAGAAGAGGCATCTCTAACTCACCCTGCTATATCTCCAACTCTTCACACCTGAACTCGTGATATCTCCAAGTCTTGGTATTTTCAAAGTCCGTAGCCCAAAAGTTTTCCAACTAAGCTTCCTGACTATGGTATAGGCATAATGTACAGTCTAGTGTATCCACAATGAGGCAGCTTCCGCTAGCAATGTAAGTCTAATGGGTAGCATGGGTAACACCAGGGCTTCAATCTCGCCGTATCAGTCTTTTCAATTCCAACCCCTCTACTTGCAGGTGACAGGTGGATTCGCTGATTTGTTTGGCGGGCCCGGCCCCTTCCCTGTATAGCTGCCAATAGAGAAGATTGGTGACACCCTAACCAAAAACTGATTAAAACATATTAAAAATAGATACATACAGGAATGATCAATAAAGATCAGTGAGCAGTCAACCCAGTATCTCCTAATGGGAAGCAGTTTCAATCACTCTTCAATCAATCATCATTGACTTTCATGAATTGACAAAGAATAGAACATCAGTTCAATAACCTGAAAGAAATGGATTAGACATGACTTTGATTGAAAAATATTGAAACCATCTGCTCTCACCCCTTCCCCAATCGCCTTAATCCTCCTTGGTTCTAGGATCCCCGGCCAGCACTCCCGTTGGCATCACACCCACGCAGCAACGCAGCCTGCAGCCCCCTTCGGCCCCTTCGGCCACGTCACCGGCCCACCATGACAGCTTGAGCCGACACACACAAGGACAAGTCAAGGAGGTGAGTAAGAAATCTTCTCCAACACAAATTTGATGATGGAACTGGAATGCACTTGATGGGACTTGAGTTGGAAATCAATGATGTTACGAGATGTTAGGCGCTGAAAAACACTTTATAAAGCAGTTTCCCTTTTCAGTTTCAAATGCAACTTTATCTACGAGTTTAATTTCGCTGTTTCTTCTGCTCAGTGAAATGCAAGGGCTCCAAAATCAAAAGACAATGAAGGTCTCTTACTTGCAACAGGTTCACCTTTGGGGGTATTAAAGCAAAATGGCATCATTTTTGGGAAGCTACGGCTCTACTGAGTATGCTCACCATGCCAGGGGATTGTCAGTGATCAACATCAGGAAATGTCCAAGAAATACTCTTTAGGCCTGTATTATAGGTGTGTCTTTTTGGTCTGTACCAAAATTAGGTGCCCCTCCAGTGTTGGATGTTCCAAGCTTTGATACTTCATCAAGATTATCCAGAGGGGGGTATTGAAACGAAGCCATTGCGGCTGAGGAAGGAGTATCTTGCATCACTATGCAACTATTGATGGTGATACTAGTGTCACTTCACTGGGTCGAGTCTTGTAGAATCACAGTGACGCCATTGTATGCATTAAGTTTTTGGGAAAATAATTGCCAATAAACCAGCATGTTCATTCAATTACCAATCTTTTGTATTGATTGCATCATTCAAAATGATGTTGATATTTTCTACCTGAAGCTGGTCTAATATGCGTTTATTATAATCACACAAAATTCATATTATTCATGTGTCATTATCATTCGCACCTATCTTAGGCACACAATACAATCATCATAACCTATAACTTGTATAACTTATATATATATATATATCTAACTATTTGATCGAATAATATACATAAAATAATCAGAACCAATCAGAATTCATCACACAACAATCACCTTTTGTGCAATTCAGCAATAGTAACGAATCATGCAAACATCTCTACTATATCGAAAATAAAACTTAAAACAAACATCATCAATCACAACATCCATCTCTCTCTCTCTCTATATATATATAGTATTACTGTCCTTGAATGATTACGTGATGGCGTGGCTTGGTGATTTGGGATTCTTGGATTTCCCCTTGAAAGGGTGTACTGCTTGGGTCGTTTCGTAGGATTCTATACCAGCAACCCAAACCACCAATTCGCCATTGGCTGATACTATATGTATATTGTTTTAGTTTTTAATAATTTGGCACTGGAGTCACCTTAGCCTTATACTGTACAGTAGAATAAATTTTTAAAAAACATCCACACACACACCATCTTACAAAGGCNCTACCCNCGAACTTATAATTTAGGTCACTGGATACACCTTAGCCTTATACTGTACAGTAGAATAAATTTTAAAAAACATCCACACACACACCATCTTACAAAGGCAATGGGAAAATGGATAGTGACAAAACATTGAAATACAGTTTACCAACTGTATAACAACATATTAATCATCATGCAATATCTATATTCTCACACAATATAAAAATCATATAATACACCTGTACTGTCTGTGCCACATCATCCAAACATGTTCAAGTTCAAAGTTAATGCTAATTGACAATCAATCAAATATACATTGGATATATTTTGATTAAAATAATCTTTATTTTTATAGGAATAAATCTTCGGTGACATAATTTTCTGCAGGAATCATGGAATGCCTCCAATGACCTTCATGCGGAGGCCGGTGGAGGTTGGGTTCCCCTGGGGCCCGGCAGTGCTTCCTGAAGTCTGAACTTCAATCCTACTCATTGCGATATGACACGAAGATACAGCATCATCATGCAATCTTTTTCTGACAAGTCTTTCAACTTCACAGAAACTGACCACTTAGTGAAGCTTCGGCATGAGCCTTTTGGTAACACAATTACTATTAAATTACTACGTTCCAGTACCTTACAAAATCGTATAACCGCTTTGCTCAACAGCTATTGTAACTTTGAAGAAAACATCCCCCAACTTCAGAGCGGAGTTACCCCAAATCCGCGGCTTCAGAATTTCAGGCCTTGCAACTTTCCGACTCATCCGGAGGAGCTTCGACTTCTCCGTCGTCGTCGGCTGCTATGGCTGCGCTCTTTGCCTTGGAGTTGATGATGGTGACTTTGCCGATCTCATTCTTTCAACTATGTTTCAGCCAATCCAGGACCACAACGCAGCAAAGAAAGGACAGGAGGTGAAGAGGATTAAATGGATATAAAGGGCCTAGCAAATGCTTTGCCAGCGCTGCCAATGACGATGTAAGGATAAAACATGATTCTGATAGATGATACACAATCTATTCCGCACATGACAAATGAAATGGGCCACCCCAACGATTGCGACTGCGGCTCTTGCTACGGCGATGGCGATCGCGGTCCCGGCCCTGAGTCGAAAGATTGCACGTAAAACTGCCATCCGCTGGGTTGCTTGTGCTGGTACTACTATTGCAAAAGCTAGTATATACTCTGCGTGTCTACAAGAGTCATGAATGCCACTTAAAGACATGTTGATATCCCCCGCCACTCCTGTCTGGTTATTGAAAGTCTGATTAGCCGCTGAATCTGGCTTCTCAGTTTCTGAATCCGACCTTTTAGTTCCGGACTAAGTTTGTTGTTGTTGTTGTTGTTGTTGCTGTTGTCCTTGTCGCTGTTGTTGTTGTTGTTGCTGCTGCTGCTGTTGTTGCTGTTGTTGTCGCTGTTGTTGCTGTTGTCCTTGTTGCTGTTGTTGTTGTTGTTGTTGTTGCTGTTGTTGTTGTTGTTGTTGCTCTTGTTGTTGTTGCTGCTGCTGTTGTTGTTGTTGCTGTTGCTGTTGTTGTTGCTGTTGTTGTTGTTGTTGTTGTTGTTGTTGTTGCTGCTGTACTCGTAGTACTAGTAGAAGTAGTTGTGGTTGCTGTTGAACCAAACTTTTGTAGTTGCTGAACTTTCGTTACTGAATACTATAAAGTTGTTGAATCCGGGTTTGTCCCTGTTCTCGAAGTCTAATTACGGCGAAATTAAATCAGTACAGTATTCAGGTTGAACTAGTGTTGGTCACAAAAGAGTTGCGTCAGTTGCTGTGTCAATCCAATCATCCATAATCATCCCCTTCTGCCACATACGTAAATAAATGGCATGGATTCAAAGCATCATATAGAAAAAAAATTGCCTGCAGGTCCTGCGATGCAGTTTTTGTGCATGCTGAAATAATGATGAACAGCTTCGGATTCCAACTCTAAACTCATGATTCATTCTTGATGCCAAACCTTTATCAAATGGATGTCCCCACCTAGAAACACGTACAAGTTGGGAACTCCCCACTGTGAAAGCTACGAGTACCACGGATATCACATTTTTTTGCTTCGCTTCCAACCTTCAGCTTTACTTTCTGGCATCCTGGGTATTGCCAGATATCCCAACACATGTGCCACGAGAAACGGCATGCAGCCATGGAAGCATTTTCGCTGTGCCACCCGACCGTTGTGCCATCCTGGAGTTGCCAAATGGGAGGGATGTGTCAACATTAGGCAACCATGGAAGTAGCCCCGGCCACTCATTTTCAAACACACCGGTAAAGGCATCATCTTAAATATTCTAAAATATTTTCAATGGAGGATATGAAGAGTTTCACCATCCATTCTGGGGCAGCCATGTCTTACTTGGAACTGCGAACCATGGCGCAAAAGGCAATCAAGAAATTTCTGACAAATGTCTGACACCACTGGAAAGGAACACTGAAACCGGCACAAATTCCTGGCACATCACTGATTTAAGAAAATTTGGAAATTAGCGAAGCGTGTTCCCCGTCAACAACACCTAGAAGCCGCTACATTGATACATAGACATGCTCGGCTACAGTTCGCAAACCCATTTTGGAAGACACCGATACAATGAAACGATGCGTTCACAACACCTGAACCAATCCCAAATGCAAAGCCCAGGCTGTTTATTCACTGAGACTAAACCGCAAACACCTGTAAGGAGAACTTCCAACAGGGTCCACCAAGGCCTTTTCGCATCTTATCACCGTGAAAAACGCACATTTTTTGAAAAAAAACTGAAAAAAATAGCTTCCAGAATTCATGAGCTCATGTCATGTTTCGGCTGCTCCCTGTAAAGGATCCCACACCCCTTTAACAACCTTCGGTCCTTGCCAGGTTCGTTGCCGTGTGGCTTTGGCTTGGGAGGACCTCTAGAAATGCTGCACGTTTGGAGGTATGTGCTGGAGATAAAACATCTTTAAAGGGATTACCAGTTTACCTGTCTACCGTGCAAATTAAGGGATAATCTCATTAATAGCACCTGCAAATATCTCAAAACCTCAGGCTCCTTCCGAAACATCTCATTGCCCGACAGTTTGATTTGGAATTCTTGAACCACGACATGATGGCTAGAATATGTCGTTGGTCAAATACTTGCTTGGACATAGACCTACACAGTGCAACCTGTTGCAAGAAGTTTTCATGGCGCCAGGGTGTTCCCGAACGCAGTCTCGTCTAGTGCAATCCTGTTTGCCCTTTTTAGCTCTGGAATATTATCTGTTCCATACTTTCTGCTTTTTGTTTTGGTTTTTTGCCAGCCTTAATATCTGCTACACCTAGCCTCAATCTTCAAGTACTTTGGAACACAGAAAGTTTACAAAGTTTGAATAACCGTAAAAATCAACCAACATCAACCCAAAGCATCATCCCGAAAGATTTTATATAATCGGTACTGTAATGAGGATACATTTAGCTACCCAAAACAGTCAAGGACCTCTGTCATCATCTCGATGTCCACGGTCACCTGCACAGATGAAACGATTTCAGCTACAAATGATGGGGAGATCTGGATTAGCCTCATTGATCGCATAATGCCTGGTTCAAATCAAATATGATGTGTCCATAGCTGCAAATTGAAGAATGAGATGTCAATGTAGATGTAGATGTCTATCATTTGGTGATTGACATGGTGGAGGCTTTGTCTGCTGTTGTTGGGTTTGAGGAACGACTCACAAATGGCTGGAATGACATGGAATGACCACTGTGGAAGCCAGACTTGGATTCACACAAATTGGCTGGTGAATGGCGTAGCAACTGATACTCTTACTAAACTGCAGAGTTTTCTCATGAAAGTCATCGTCACTCAACAAATCCTACAACTGCCACCAACAAGTGTGAGCAACTCAGAACCCTGGATGAACACAGTGAAAAGAGCTGCAAAACTCATATAAATCCAATAATCCACTTGAATTTTGTTCGTGCTCATTCTGCAAATGATCTTGTCAGCTAAACAGTTTCTCCAGAAAAAACATTATTTAAGTCTCCGAGCATGATCTGTTTGCCAAAACCCAGGAGTTGAGGAAACAGCCGCAGTGTTGGTCTACCTTAATCTTGTATCAGATCTAGTTGCTGGTTTGAACACACTTCAAATTCTTGTCAATCCCTATTTCCCCTGAAAGAGAGATAAGAGTGCATGCAACGTACAGGAATTTTCAAAAACTCCCAAGATATGGTACACAACATAGCAACACATATCATGAAATCAATCATGTTTTGAACCACCACGACTGAGTCATGTACAATTCTACCTCATGTTTACACCCAGGACTCCCTGAATTTAGCTACCGGAAGATGTATGAAAATGCTCTGCCTCCTCGGTCCCTACTTCTGTCTCGCGCTGATTTTTTCCTGGTGTTGTAACAGAAAATGGAGCATGTGGTCATGTGTGCCGCAAGAGCTACTGGATCTTGATGCATACAGTACTCATACAAAAACTACTTGTAGTACTACTTGTATAATCTTTCCAAGCTGATGTCATCCAGTGCAGCATGTTGTGACTTTCTCTTTGGAGAAGCACCAAGGTCTATCAACAGCAACTCCTTTCAGCCAGTATAGGTAGATGGAGGATTTTTTGCCGGACCACCAGAATTGCCGACAATCTCACCTCCCAGCGGATGGCCGGTCCTTTTCTGAATGGCGCTAATCTCCGCCTGTTCCCCTGGGGCAGACAATTCCACTTCTGCAGCTCGGTATTTTCCCTGGACCAAAGGAGGGCAGCTTGGTACGCGCTGGTGGAAGATGATCCGATCATCCATACGTTGTATCGTACGGCTGCCATGATCTAAACTCTAGCTTGCAGTTCAAACTCCTTCAAGCCAGTCAAAGACAATCTTGATGGCCTGTATAGAAGCTACTGTACTTCTAGTCATCGTGGGAATATGAACATCCTTTAGATTCTTTTAGGATAGAATAACCGCACAGCAGTTTGTAGCCTAGAGTTTATGGGGCTTCATTCAAAGAACAACGCTTAAACACACAGCACACAAAAACACAACAATCAAAGATTTGTTGTGCCAACAAAGACCTCCGGTAAGCACTGGAGGTTTGTCGAAGACCCTGGTGCGCCCTATGTAACCTCACCTTGCGGTTGTCCCATTTTTCTGTGTAGAGCACGGAGTCGCCCTGGTCAGGGTATGTCAATAACGTTGAACATGCGGAGAATCTAGATCATTCACTGATCATTCTAGATCCATCTTTCGGTTCTGACATTTTTGAGTCATAACCAGGCATGCACACATGACCATGGACAAATATATGAATGCGGGGTCGCGGTGTTTAGAGTTCAACTCTATCTTATCTGTATTACATATATTATATTATATGTTACATATCACATATCATACCATGTAATTTCTTATATTGGATTTGTGCACCGCCCTATGAATCACAATCGGGGAGCCAGTTTGGAACCGCCAATATAAGACCTCACTCTGCAGTGTAAGAGGACAACATCCTTGGAGGTCCATCAATCTTGTCCCGATCTATATCTATGCATAGATACAATGATGTCACTTTTGATGTGATGTGGGCTTGCGTCCGCCAAACATGTACAGATCTCTTGCATCTCAGTTCCTTCCAAAATGATACTTCTCAACAATAGGAACAATATGCGTAAAAAATATGCGTAAAATTTTCACAGCCGCTTGTCATCATTATCATTATGCTTAGTCTCAGGGTACATCCAAACTCACCAAGAGTCTGTGGTTCAAAAGTTCAAGATACAGTCCACGCGTCAACAGAAAACCCCTTGGAAACATTTCAGCATGCCTGAGCTTGTCTGAGAATATTCTGAACATGTATGCATCAAAGATCATGAGTTTATTGTGAATCTATGTCAATTGATTGTGATATTTGTCTTGTGGAAAAAATGCAAAACCATGGAACTCAAACTTCTAGCTGATAGTTAAGCAGCTACAATAGTTCTACTTTTGTTGCACGTTTTACGATTGTTTCAGCCAAACTGAGCTGCAATCACCGTGCTACCAATCGTTCCAAACTACTTTGACCTAGGCGCCAAGAGCTCGTTCTCAATTATGGAAAATTTGACAACCGTAGAAAACCCACCTATATAGAAACATCAGAATTATAATACCTAAGATCGATGCATCTAAATGCTTGATGCATCTAAATTCTCTATTCATCATCCTTTTCCTCATTCCCTATGGGGGACTTTCTCTGTGTTGATGAAGTAAGCTGGCAGCATTGAGCCCCATCCCTCCTTCAGCCGCCTCCACTACGCTCCCCTCCCCATCTTGGAGGTCTGAAACGTGACAAAACACATCCTGCAAATCTTCCGCGGCTGCGAAACTATTGGTAGTGAACTTCTACGTAGGGCAAGTCTAGACCATTTTGCTTGCTGGGAACCAACATCCTTGTGTTTCACCAACATCGCCTGTTTTTGAACAGCACAAAGTATCAGCACTCCATAGCAAATACCTCAACAACCATTTCATATCTACCACCCAGCATGCCCAACATGTCCGATTCCTCACTGTTATCCTGAGGCCGAATGAAGCCAAAACCTGGGCAGCTTCGTTGAAGGGGAGGGTAGGCCCCTGCTTTAGTGAAATCATGTTAAGATACTGTGCACAACAACGATACCTCTACAAGTACCATGCGATGCAGTTTGGTCACGGTACCTCTAACCAGCAACTACATCAACAGCAACATAAACAACGGCAACAACAACAGCAGCAATGACAAAGCCAACAACAACAGCGATGACAAAGCCAATCACCGGCTTTGTAAAGCATATTGGCTTTGATGTTTGACACCGGGTCAGCGATATCAAGGGATATCCCTGATAAACGGTGAAAAAACAACAAATGGTTGAACTTGAAACCATGTCTTCAAAGGTGAAAAATAATCCAGGCAAAGGGGAAACTCTACACTTGACAAGTGAATAGTCTCTTTGTATTCTTGGATTCTTTTGGGGCCATCTTCTCCAACTTCATTTTTGCTGCCCTTTGGTGGAATTTTTGAAAGCACTCTTTTCAATTTGCTTGCTACACGGGTGTCGGCAAACTCCGGGACTTGAGCAATCTCCTTTTGAAATCTTTCAAGCAATCTAGATCGTGCACCTTTACACACACAAACGGCCTGTTTTACACTTTGGTTGTTGGTTTACAGCAATAGGGTCCTACAGTAGCAACAATTTTGTCACTAACCCAAAAAATTAAGAATTTGTTTTGCTTATTCCAACTTGCTAAAGCTATATCAAAAGTATTCTGGTCAACTGTTACACCACTCGGGCCCTACCCTCTTTCACATGACTTGATCACGAGCACCCCAACCCTTCTCATTGTTCCATCGCACCTGGTGAGAAGTGGCGGAGACGGAAAGCAGGATGGAATACTAAGGGGGCACCCATGCGAAGGTAGGGGGTCCACAACAAACTTGGGGTCACTCTCCTGGCCGACCTAGCAATGCAACTCCTGGATACATTTCCCATGTTAGATAACTAAGTAGGCATATTATATAACATATAATAATTAATATATATATATATTATATATATGTATGTATATATAATCAATATATACGTGTATCTATTATGGAGAAAGAGACAGGGAGAAAGGTACTGGCTTTTCCACAAGATGAAGTGAGCTTCCACTCGTCTACTGTACACTAGTATATGTGATGCATTGTATGTATTGCAATGTGAGTGTGATGGAGATATGAGTAGTATCCGGTAGCCTTAAAGGTAAAACAAGTGCTTCAAACGTCATCATCCTAAAAGTCTCAACTTCAAACTTCAAACTTCAAACCTCTCTTTTCGTAGGTCACAGTTGGGTTGGAGATTTTGGCTGATTCACCTATTGTTTAAGGGCTGGCCCCTTCCTTGTAACACGCAACTTCCACTTTCCAGCTTGACTGTTAACGTTCGAAAATTGGTATTGCTCCATGTTGCGTAGCATCCCGACAAAAAAACATCCTGTCAACAACTAGAGAAGAATGGGACAAATTCAATGATTATTCTGGGACTTTTCTGGGCCAATTTGTTCTGAATTAAGTGAAGATAGTCTGAATTATGCACTAGTGGCGCGGTGTGCGGACCTTCATGTTTTTGAGCTATTTCTGCTGCCGGATGTAAGAACTCACAACCAACAATTGCCGAAACACACCATTTCAAACAGTCAAACAGTAGCAAAAGGCCTGGACTGATCCACCCAGGTTGCATGCTCAGGCAACCCTGTTGATCTCTAGCCTCTCCTTCTCTGAATCACAATATACATCCAGCACCGAAATCCACCCCCAGGGTGCCAGGGGATACAACTAGTGGAAAGCAGTTTCAATAATAATAATAATAATAATAATAATCATCATCATCATCGTCAACATCATCGCCTTCATCATCATCTCCATACTTTCATGACATGATTTCAAAAACAGTATCAATGTCAGGTGCAAACAACATGGATTTGACATGACTTTGATTGAAAACTATTGAAACCATCTGATCTCACCCCTTCCCCAATCGCCTTAATCCTCCTCGATTCTAGGATCCCGGGCCAGCACTCCCGTTGGCATCACACCCACGCAGCAACGCAGCCTGCAGCCCCCTTCGGCCCGTTCGGCCACGTCACCGGCCCACCATGACAGCTTGAGCCGACACACACACAAGGACAAGTCGAGGAGGTAAGAAATGCAGGGCTCAAAAGTAAAAAGGAAAGGAAGGTCTCTGTTGCTTGCTGCTTGCCACAGCTTCACTATTTGGCGTCTATCAATGCAAAATGATTGTGCTCACAATTGAATAACTAGTATCGGATCATCATTTTGGGAATCTACTGGATCCATAGGATGTTTTGCTTGCGGTCCCAGGGTATGCTCACCATGCCAGTGCCCATTGATCAAAAAATATGTTCGATATCGTTGATCAACATAAAGAAATTTCCAGATCCAAGGAGTACTCTTGGGGCTGTTTTTGGGTCCTTTGGAACCACCACCCACTACAACAGCAAACACATTTTCAAAATTATCGCGCTCATCTTGTCTGTCGGGTGAAAGTGAGGACATCTCTGATGCCCACTCCCATTACCGTTTGCGAATGTCCAAGTTGATAGCGACTGGGACAAGTGCACTCACTCGAGCGCTCTAGGTATTAAAGTGCTGGGGAGCCAGCAAGCTTGTTCAGAGATGACTTTGATTTCTTTGTTATTTTGCTAATGTTTTTTTTCACACTTTTGACAATTGACATACTATAGATCGATACCTAGTAAGTTCTTGGTGTCAACAAGTCTCGCACCAGTCAGGCGGCTGGTTAAGGCCGTGCTGGTAGCGTGAAAAACTAACACCTCAGGCAGGTGTCAGAAACATAGGATCAAAAATAGAAGGGAGGATCTTTGGATCCGCAAGAGCCAGCCAGCAACTATAACAACATAGTTTATCTAGTCAAAATAGTGTATTCTGAATTGAGTTGTATACATTTCCATGTATTTCATTTTGTATTTCCACCATCAGTTGGCTTCGTGAAAACGTTTGCCGACATCGCACCGGTTCCAAAATGTGAACTTTTGACTCTACCTGGGTGGTGACTCTATCATCTCTTCTACCAGTTCTACCATCACCATCATCATCATCATCATTCTCGTTCTCGTTCTCTTTCTTGTCTCCTCATCCGCATCCTCACCACCATCATGGCTCATCATCGCATTACCCATCCTTGCGACCCTTTAGATCAAGGCTGCATTTAAGAGGGCACCGGTCCCCACAAAAGCATCTCATTGTCTTTAGAAATCTGTTTGTGTAGGGAAGTCATCCATCCGCAACAATCTCCCGCCTCTGTTAAAATTTCCCAGGCAACTGTGGCTCCTTCAAATGCCTGATGGGAGAAAACACGCCAAAGCTGCACAAAAGGCGAAATGAAGAGCCTGTTCCAACTACGAACTACATCAAACTGCGTTTCAACGGTTCCTTCGTAGTGATATTGAATTAGCAAGGCCAACATTGCAAATTAACATATTTTCCCATAGTCCTATAATCAATCAAATCCATTCATTTTATTTTCAAAACAGCTTCTCCAAAAGCACAGTTTTTGAATCCACCACCCTCCAGCAGCTACAGCAACTGCATGGTTCATGCTCAATGCCAGTTTTCCGATGTTTTCCATGTGGAGGAGTATCGCCTTCGTCCATAGACTTCCCTGACGATGTGGGTACCTGGAGCTGGAAGGGAGACAGGAATGTAAGGGCACCAGGGCTAGCATGGTTTCTTAGATTCTTGCATTTTCTTGCTACTCTCACGCTCAACTGCAAAAACAAAGACAATCATGATGATATGCAAATCATGACACAGTCTTCACCTTCAACAATCACAAATGAGATTATATATATTATATGAGTATGATTGAGTATGAATATTTCGTCATGTTTATGCTTCATGATTCATGCACTGATGATTTAATCATCGACCATTCAGCATGCAACCTACAACTGCCACCAAAGTGATGCATGACACTGCCCGCTTCAAAAAAGCTGCTTCGAAGCGGTAGGTTACCATATTTTCTGGCCATCCTTCTCGTGCGGTGGGCGATCCCTGGTCGCGATCAAATAGCCGTGACAAAATGTCTAAATGCAAAATTTGCCCATCTGGATAAATAAGATAAGGCCAAAAAATCGGAGAATAGCATACAAGGAACATATTGAGTAACATACTGAGTATCATATCCCGCCAAGGACAAACAGGTCGAAGATGGTGGTCCTTTGGATTCAACTTGAGCGTGTTTATCGAAAAATACATACGCATTGCATGTCAACTTCAGAGCTAACTTTAGTACTTGTATAGCTAAACTATTGCTTTCTGAATGTCCAATAATACCATATATTGCACGTGTGCGTACCACTTCCCACGTTTCGGACATTCTCGGTCCCTGCCGCTCATGCACCTGTGACTTCAGTGACCGTGAAGGGCGGACCTAGGCACTAAGTGTACTCTCCCTGAAATGCTTCTGATGGAGTTTGGTGGAACGAGAAGCCTAAACACCAAACTTCTCTTTCTGGAGGCAAGTCTTCAAACCATGAGTGGAAGCTAGAGTCTGAAGGAGCGGTGGAGAGTTGCGTGACAGATACCTCCAGGATCCTCCAGGTGAGAATGCATGTATGTATACTTAGAAATGCATGCAAATCTATATTATGTAATTTCACATAGTTGCATAGATTACATTTACACACACTCCCATCAACTTCCATAGCACTAACTATTCTAAGATATTCTAAGGAAGTTGCCAAAACCTCTACAGGGGGTTAAGGTGCATCTTATTACCTGGAAACTTGGCTCAAACAGCAGTTTCACCTATCGCCTCGAACATAGGAAAACAAAAGCCACCCCGTCATCCAATCTTGACTTGTTTCACCAAGGCAACGGTACTCAGAAACTGTTGCATGGATGAGCACAAATGGATACAGATTTGCATCAACAATGACGAATAACCTATGAACATGGACATCTACTAAGTATACCGTATACATTTTATACGGTATCATCCTTTTTTCTGACAGCAATCATCGTCTATTGTTTACACACCGGTTGCTGGTCACCATCAAAAATAGCAATGCAGGTTCCCAATCGCTTTAGTCGTCCTCGAGGTGGCCCATACTCAACTTTTTGTCTCACAGCGTTCAAATCAAGACCTGGGTCAGGGATGACAAATGGCTCTGGATTAGGGCACCCCAAAGTCATTTCAAGTTTTGTTCCAAATATAACCTCACGAACATCTATAATACACAACCACCTCTCTTGGCGGTCTCATGATCCTTCAGCTGCCACAACTGGGCTACCCCCCCCCCCGATTGATTAACAGAATGCAGTATACGATTCCAGGCGGAGAAATCAGGAACCACCTATGCGATTTAGGATGCCTTTCATGTGAGATTTCTGGCTTGGTCCTCTTTTCAAAAAACTATTGGTGGTTTGGACCAGCTTGAAGCATGAAGGTAGCACTCGTTAAATAGATGGAAAATAGAATCATTCCGAAGTCATTATTGAAACCACTAGTGTTACTGGATTTTACTAAGTTTATGGCTCCAAGAACCCGAAGACCTGAATCTTGTCAGGCAAGGCACTGAACCGTCATCTTGCCATTGCGGCTCTTGCCAATCTTCGTTCCCCTGCTCCTGCAAGAGACATGCACAGTGGTGGCCAACAGTCGCAAACAAGTATTCAATGCACCCAGGATTTTTTTCAGGTGCATGCTAGAATTTTGGCAACGTGTATAAAACAGTTCAAGAAACATGAGTTAAAAATCGCATTTGGTGGAACCCCTTTACTAAATCGCCAGCTACCAGGGTGAGGTGGTCCTTATATAATGATATTTTTTCAGAGAAATGACAATTGCCACTGTTGCAATTATACTGCTACACCATAACAATACCCCATTCTGAAACATCTTTGCATGCGGCTCAAAATCAGCGGACCCAGCAATGGATTTATGAGGACAATGATCTATGTTGTTTTCTGGTTCTTTTGTCCAAAACTTTTGAGCACAAGCTATGTACCGTAATTAACACGGCCTATCAATGCACAAATGATCACAAATGACACCCAACTTTGCGATTGCAGCACAACAACAAAGCACACAGTGTAAAAGACCTGGACCTGGTTCCAGTTCAAGTTGCTTAGTGCCCACCAGCATCCCCTGACACACCCTAGTGCTCTTTCTGCGTCCCTCCGCCATAAGTCGGTCTCTTTTGGATACGATGCGAAAGGTACGAAGCTACCTATCTACACTGCGGAGCTCATCCCATTTCAGCACGGCAAAAAAGCTGTCTGAACTCAAGGAAACTTTAAGATCCACCTAAGGCCTTTCATTGGGAAGCCTGACAAGTAGAAGTACATATCATTTTGATTCTCTAATATCTGAAGACTCAAAGACCCAACACTTCGAAAACTACATTTCCGGGCCTGTCAATGCCTCAGAAATTAGGTCCGAAAGAATCTCTAAGACATGAAGCGTTTTATTCTTCATCACTCATTCACACCCAACATGCTGATATATATGATCCCATGAAACCATATCTAGAATCTAGAAGTTTCTTTGAAAATCAGAAGGCCCGAAATTGATGTGTTTCACTTTGGCTTGACATTTAGCATGTAAGCACATGGGTTTGGAGTAAACATGGTGCATACCAAACCATCATTTCTTGAATCATGGCAATTCCAAAAACCCATGACAGCCTGTGTTTCCATTTGAATCTTAAAGCCAGGAATCATATAAATTGTATACTAATCATTCAATAGACAATGATTACGAATCTCCCATGGTTTTAAACAAAGGAAAACTCCCCATTCACATCTTACCACATAAGATTCATAAGAAGCATTGTCACATCCATGGTGGGATGAACTCCTCCTGAAATCACACCTGGCTTGGCATCGCCTGATTTCAGGTCTTGACTTTCGCCTTGCAAGGAAAAGTGTGTCGAAAACACAAATGGAGGGGAAATATAGTGGTGATGAGTGATCATAGACAAAGATTGGTGATGATTACTGACGACTGATGGTTAACTATTGGTTAATCTATTGGCTATGATGGATGATGGTTCATGACTGATGATGGTGATCGTGGATGATGAATGATGATTTGGCCTGATTGATGGTGGAAAACCGTTGATGATTGACTGCGAACGATGATTACGACTATATGTCTACTTGTGTGTGATGATGATGAAAATGATGACGATGATGACGACGACGACCACGATGGTGATGATGATGATGATGATGATGATGATGATGATGATGATGATGATGATGATGCTGGTGGTGATGGTGGTGATGGTGGTGGTGGTGGTGGTGGTGATGCTGGTGGTGAAAGAGAGAAATGATATGATAATTCAACATTTTACCGACTTGGCGAGCGGGATGACAACTTTATTTCCTTCTGAGCCGCAAAACATCGTAATTCTGGCCCAACCCTAAGACAATAGATTGCACTACTCCCATGTGTGGGTTTTTTAGATGTTGCCTTGCCATCCTATCTTCTGGCGAGCAAAACAGACACCAAAACACCATTTGCAGCTTGAACCCATTTGAACCCAATACCTTGAGGGCCTCGAGTGTATCGATGATCTTTTGCAACTCTTCATCGTATTGACTCCACTCAGGAGCAATCCGTCGAGCTTGCTGCAACTTTCCTTCCTGGAAAGCCAATGGAAGATGTCCATTTCAAGTGCCCCCCAACAGGAAAATCCGGCAGGCAAATTGGAGTATCCATGGTGAAATCCTTAAGACCAGGAGTTGAGGAATGTATGAAACCAAATCATTGTGAATGATAGATGTTCATAGATTCAGAACCCATAGATTGAGACAAACTCCTAGCAGCAACGTCTTGCAACGGGATACTCAATGTACTCATGAATCAGCTAGGTTTCCATTGGTTAACATGCTGCAGGTTCCTCTTATATATATATATAATACATATTAAACCTCAACCTGCACAGAGTGGCTCCCAACATGACTTTCTCAATCACCCTTTGCTTCTAACGCATGTAGTAAGTTGTGCCTATCCAATTCCATTTCTACGAGCAGTCCATACTTTTGAAATCTTTTGAACATGATGAGTCAACAGAATCGTTGTTTCGGATTCACCACTTGGTCACTTGGCCAGCCCTCAGAGGCACAGCAACGGTCCCACCCCCAAACCACCTTCTTGGAAGGATGTTGACCTCGACAGGAGCGAAGACTGGTGGATTGAGACAGTACAAAAGTTTGCTGCTCCAGGTTGCTGGTTGGGAGGATTTTCCTTTTCCACCTGCGGTTATTTGGTAAACTTGTTCACTGGAGGGTGTAAACCATCCTTCAATTTTCATCTTGGACGGAAGCTTTTTGGTCGAAGGGAAACAACCTGAAGCAGTGGGGAGGAGGAACCATATATAGACAGTTTCAACCCGTTTCAAGCATATCAGTCAATCTAGATCATTTGAATCATTTCCATGAAGAATGCTTATTGTAAAACGCTAAAAACAAAACTACTCTCCCAAGAGAGTGTAGTCTTAAAGGTGAAATCATAGCTGCCATTACATTGCTATGAGCAAACTTTGAAAACAACATCACAGAATATATAACCAGACTGTACAAGGGGCCAATCGGCTTCTGCACGTATCAGCCACTTGATTCAATACCTGTCGTGCCTAATTATATTCTATCCGATTTGTGGTGTCATTGAAACATCCCAAGCAGTTGACACGCCAAACATTACAAATCTACTACAGAATGCTGCGTCTCGATTCCCCAACAAGCTTCCTTCATCATCTCCCCCCCAAAGAAAAGAAGCATACGAAACAAACCACGTCTCACCGTCTCACTGAAAACTTGCAACGGAAACTTCTCTTACAACGTCGAGCAGCACATGTCGATGGTCTTGGCATTTTGTTTCGAGGCTTCGCTGCACCAACTCTCACACCACAACCACTCCTTGAGCAGACTATCTGTTGGCACTGTCAAGGGAATCTCGGAATCACTGTTTGATTAAGTTTAATTGGTTTCAGGGAATTTCAGGGTAGCAACCCTAAAAAACCAAGAATTGAGGATTGTAACCTTTTGTCCCATATAAAAATCATGAGGAAATATAGAGCCACAGCCATTTATATACTTCAAACTGATCGACCCAAATGTTTCAGTTTCTGTCTTTTGAGGCGTTTCCTCAAGATCTGTGACAACCTGACTCGCCTGAGTCCCCGAAAGCCTTTCTGATCTTTGCTTAAATACAGTACTGAGTCCTGAGCACAACATTGCACAACTATCTTCACTCTATTCACTTATATTCAGAAAAGTGCCTCTTTTCCTGCCTGAAAATGTCACAAAAACCTGTCGCTTTTATCAACATCACGGAAACCCTGCATTTGAAATCTCCTGAGGTAGGCTGTGGATCGGCAAGTTTGCCTGAATGTAGTTCGGCAAGTCCTGGCCCAAATCCAGTCATTTCTTGGGATATTTTTCCATATGTCTATATATATATATATATTACATGCTCTGGTTAGATAGGTATAGCTTCCAAACCACGAACCTAATTTTGTTGCCTTTTGGTAAACCAAGTGGCAATAGGAGACTTCTATATTTCTATATCTGCTTACAGAGAGTTCAGGCAAACAGCACGAGTTTCTCCACATGAACCCCTCATGCATTGTAACATGATAGCAAAATTGTCAAACATCGGAATGATGAAAACCAGGTCATGCAACCACTTCTCAACTAGCTAGCATTGTGGCATTTTGACTAGTATATCAGTACAATGTCTATATATTCTATATATGTAAATCATATGTATCATATACATAATATGTATACTGTATACTGTATACAATGTATAGTAACCAGTGTGTGTTTGTATTTATGTATGTGCAAACTATATTTAGGGCAAATCATACCATTTCCCCAATAATTCTCCACGTTGGTGAAAATTGTAGGTCTCTCTGAGTATCCAACACACAAACACATGACACAATCTTCCCCCACCCCAAACATATTGAATACAATATATACGATATATAATTTGATATCGTAGACATATATATATATAAGATGTAGTATTATATATAATATATACATATACAGTATATACTATATATCTATACAATCTTATCAAATTATCATCAAATCATATCTGGGAGCACGGGGAGCACCCTCTAATATGCCCTACACTTGGAGCTCCATCTTTTTTTTCGCCCGCCTGGTCCAGATTGGCCAAGCTATGAGGATCTGCAGTCAAGGATTGGTAAACATCTCTGAGAATATCACCTGCACCACGTTGGCGGAAGGCCTCGGTAGATGATGGCTTACTTTGGTCGACTTTCAGTGACTTTCCGACATTGCAAGGTGGGACTTTTTGAAGTTCATCCCTCAAAACTGCCAAAAACTGCTGTTTTATCAGTTTTATGTTTTACTGCGCACACACACACACAATGGTATTCACCACATATAAAACTACCTTCCTGCCATACTTCTCTCCACAAGAAATAGCATCAGCCGCGTTTCATTCACGAACATCAACCATATCAACCAATAATTCCGAAATATTCCAAATGTGCACTGCCAAAGCTCCACAAGATCTACCACGAAGAGCGCAGAGATATGATAGAAATGACGATCTCTCAAATGGCCCTTCCAAAAGCCTTGCCTGAGTGCATCAAACATCTGCAATTCTATGATGTACTCGAGGAAACGCGTGACATGGGCTATGGACTTTCAGTGCTGGACATGCGATGTGTTGGGTGTCTTTTATTCTTTTGAGGCCTCAAATACCGTATCGTTTTGAACACACTTCAATGGATTCTTCCAAGGTCGCCCTTCTGATCATTGGAAGCCAAGACTCTCCCAGAATCGAAATCCCACGGTGTCGGGGTTCTTCAGATCTTCTTGCTTGGCAGCCTGCATGAGAGCAGTAGCATGCAGTAGCCCAAGTACTGGCCATTTGCATTGGTGGGGTCCCTATCACGTTGTATGATCCAAAACAAAAAAACAACAACAAAAACTCCGGAGTCCAGAGTTTCTGCGAGTCATGAGTGAAGGATTCGAACAGGATCTGATATTCATGTTCAAAAATCACTATCGGACTTCCAAGCCTTGGTGCAAACAATCACCCATCGACACCCCAAGACATGTGTGCCAGGGTCAAAAGTCACAAAATGGGGGAATGGTCATCCCACATTCAATAGGGAATCCTTATATTGGGTATACAAACCCCATTGTTTACTATTGGGTATATAAACCGTACTATTGGGTTAATGATCATCCCCTATTATATGGAAGCAATGGGAGTTTAGACCCCAGCACATGTGGTGACAAGGGTCCAGAGTTCATGGTCGAAAGGTCACTCCTGGTTGGATGATTCTCCTGGGAAATCAATGGTAAAATTCTTGATCAATATAGTTAATCACCACTATTCATGATCTATATATTTATGTAAACATTTGACCTGACTGCTGTTGGGACATTTTACGGATCCATCAAACATGTACTCACACGCAGTGCACTGAATCTGAACTTTTTCCGTCCTCGCCCTGAGCCGATTTGGCAAGCCCCACTCCCGGCTACTCGCAGCCTTTCCAGTGAAGGACTTCCACATGGAACTGCTGAGACTCTCCGATGGTCCAGAACCGCAGAAAGGCACAAAGCCATACACCTTACCTGGAAAAAACAGGGGAAAGTTGCATAGATTTGAGAAATTTAACGGCTGGAAGAATTTTCTCTTCTAGATTCTTCTAGGGTTCACTTTCAGATTCCATGTTAAGTTTCAGCCAATATTGTTTGGATTTTCTTAAACGTGATAAGTAAGCATCTTCAACTGTCAGTGTTTCTGGACGACATGGAAGTACAGGGACGGATTATATGGACTGCAATATGTTTCTAGCTTCCAAACCAACTAAGCGACGTCCACGAGGATGGGCAACCTACACTCTGAGTTTGAGAAAATTTGAGAACTGGATGAAACCGATGATGAAACCATCATATACCATCATAACCGACTCATGCCCCACTCAGAAGTTCTAACATCTCACTGGGAGCTTGCTCGCTGCCTTGAATTTTACTCCAATTACTGTCAAACTAAATAAGACTAAATACTGTCACAAAAGAAGAATAGTTGCACAACCTCAAACCATCCATACTGTAGAATCTACAACCTGACGGTAGTTCCTCCCTGGCATTGAATGCGTTTTCAAAGTCAGGGCCCCAAAAATTGGCTTTGACAAGTGAAACTCCAAATTGGCCTCCTGATTGTGAACCATTCTTGGATGTACATTTTACGGGCACATCATCATCATCATCATCATCATCATCATCATCATCATCATCATCATCCTCCACCAAACCGAATCACGCAACACATTGGATCTTACCGCCATAAATTTCATCCGTTTTTAATCTTTGGCTTCTACCATTGGAATCATCACGTTGAATTGCCATCACTGGTCGCTGCCTTGAATGTCCATCTGCAAGAGTTCCTGGACCTGGGATTTTTTGTCAAATGGGCATGGCAGGAGAGGTGAGATTATCCCTTTCAAACAGGCATGTAATACAGCAACTATGAAAGCTCAATCTTTTTAACTGAGGCTTTTGACACTACTTCAGGTCAATTTTTGCACACTTTTCCAAATTTCTGTGAAAAAAACAGTGAAGCCGGCATCTTTGAAAAGTCTGCTTCACATTCCTAGCTGCAAATTTAGTACACCCCTAGCTCCAAATCAACCCTCTTCTTGGGTACCTCTTCCAAGAAAGAAAATAATCTTCAAAGGATGAACCTACAGCTCGATGGTAGTGACCTCAAAACCTCAGTATATAGTAAGAATTCCTGACTGTAGAGACTCGTAGTGAAAAGCTGAGAGTGTTGATGGTTGACGCCCACCGTAAAAAATGACACATCTAAAATCAGGGCAGTGGAAGAACTCTGCAAGCCCCCCCAAAGAAGGGTTGCTTTGTAGATAAGAGCTGTAAAGTTGCGTCTATTCATCAATATTGTCCTTCAATGAGGGCCTTACCAATCCCTTATTTCTGGATGTGACAACTAAGGTGAGTCCAGCCCAGCAACGTTGGCCCGCACAATCTGATCAGCATCAATGAAGAGAATACCTCAGCCGATCAGCTGATCCAAATTCCAGCTTGAATGACTCAACAGCTGGTTCCCAACCTCAGAACGAGCTATTTTTACAGGACATGAACGCAATCATCCAGTCTATCTCACTGCAATGAACTTGGAAATCTTCTACAACTGCAGTTTGGTCCAGGTTTTTGGGCCAAGGCGCGCTTTACTTCTGCTGGAAAGAAAACATCCAGGAACAGGATCCTGAGACGGTGGGCGAGATCCCGAGATTGCTTCTCTGGCAGAACAAATACAGGATGATGCAAGCAACGACGTTTCAAAAAATCACCCTTGGTTTGGGGACTTCAGTTGGCAAATGTGAATGTTTCATATATACATTGTAGGTCTATAGAGATGTGCACAGCTGAAGCGTTGCAAATGCGGAAGAGGCAGTCTGTTGAGTGGCCGCATTGGCGTGTGTGGATAACTGATGATAAGTTCATCACCCTGCTGTAGGCGAATTTCATTAAATTTCTCTATCAAATGTTTATGAGAAAAACACCTGCTTTCTTTGGGGAGGCAAATCTGTCGTCAAAACAGCCACTTTCGGCAGAGCGCTGAAGTGACCGGTACTATATACCAAAACTATCCAAATTTGGCATGGTTGAGACGATGGTTTATGATGTGTGATGATTTTCCTGTTGGGAGATGGGGCTATGTCTTCAGAAACTCCCTGGAAAAGTGTTCATGTTCAGCTACAATCCTTATTTCATGAAATTCAATTGCTTGCAAGGACACCTTCCTTGTCTTGTCGCACCATAACGACTCACAAATGTGTGGATGCCAAAAAAGTATATATAGATCGAGATAGATACATCACAAGTCATCAAGTCGCTGTTTTGGCAACTAGCTGTCCAATCTCTTTTCGTTGTCGCGTTAGTAAGGACAGTATAGATGCAGTCCAAGCTGCTTGTAAGCCCAAATCACTCGTTGTTTTTGGACCTGTTCGCGCCTTAGATCAGTTTCCTATAAAATCATGCTATGACCGGCTGTGACCTTCTAAAAGAAGACAATGGAGATTCGTCCTTGTCAAACGTCTATACTATCATCGGGATGGATCCGGATCGTATTTACTTATGGGGGGCACAAGTATTGCCATTCCTGGAGGACAGCCACTACCAAAGGTATTGCATAGGCCACTGCAACACTTTGAAAAATGTCAGGGACCCAGGTGCTACAGTACCTGGATAGGGCACCATAGGGCACCATCTTTGCAAACATCAATGCTCTACAAGCACAATCTCTGCAAATTCATCGCGTAGATTCTTAAATGCAACCGAGACTCAACCACGTGGGCCACTTGTAGGTGACCGTGCTTACGGCAAAGCCAACCTGCACCAAACAATCACAACGGGGGGGAAATGCCCAACGAAGGACTTGAACCTTCCTGCCTTGGCAGCTAGGCCCGGCAAGAGTCGTCGGAAACTGGCAGAGAGGAAATTCTCCACCAACCAAAACCGCAAGGGGCCTCACCAAGCATCGCTTTATGGGAATGTGCCTTTGAGTATGACTGAAGGGGGGTTCGTGAAAAATCATGCAACATCTGAACCATCAGTTTGGTTTGCCAAAGGAATGAACAAGAAACAAAAACACATGTGCAGTGATTTGGAGATACTTGCTGGCATGTTGCTTGTCCCCACAAGGCTCAAGGATGCGTCATTGGGTGTATCAAAGAGATACTACATGATTGAATTGTTTATCTTTACACTTTACATGTCAAAAATCACCATGTATATTGAAATTATGCTCTTTCACAATCCATGTACATCTATATGAGTCAACAATAAACTGATATCATCTTCACAGGAATTGAGGATCAACAGTGTGTACCTTCAACACCACCAACCACCGATGTTGAACCTATTCTGGGAGGTTGTAACCTGAGATTCTCAAATATTCCACCCCAGGCAAGCTGCATTTTGTGTGCTTTCTCACCGACATCATCATGATTCGCCTTAGCTTGTGTCACCAGTTTTTTTCAACGTTCCAGTGGCAGAACAACCTGTTTCTTACAAAAAACCCAGAGGAAACGTGAGGGAGCAAAAGAATCAAATAAATGGTTTTGGTGCAACAGGTCTCAGTTTTGCCCAAGCTATATAGCACTTAATAGTCTATCTATACCACAATGCAGTATCACCACCACACAAACTTTAGGAACACACCTTGACCACACATGTGCAAACTAGGCACAGTATGTTGTACCTTGTATCGGGTATGCTCCCACTTTCAATTTCAATTGGGGCACTTTCCTTGTAATTGCACTGCGTGTGGGTAAATGTACTCGGCCTCCCTATAACTGCGGGTGTAACGATACATTACCATCTCCCTTACAGGAAAGCAAGGAAAGTTGATCGACTTCGGGACATTATTTTGTCGGAAGCAGGAAGTCTAGAGTGCGACCCTTTAGACATCTTTAAGCATTCACTGATTATCCAACATCTTGATGATTTGAGAGGAAAAATGTAAAGTACATTTGAGATTATTGTTTTGAAGAAAATTGGGAGCCCTGCCTGACTTGTGCTCAACATCCCCATGACATCAACCCGTTGTTCTTGGCCCAGGCACAACAAACGCTCATAGCGGAGACCTGGAAGGGATTCCGGAATTGAGACTGACAAGCAATAGTAGCATTCAAACATGGCAAAGATGTATGTCTCTTTCGTAAATCTAAATCATGTTTCTGCAATCCTCTGCCTTCAACAATTTCATCTGCATCTGCACAACTCCAACCATCTCCACCCCCAAACAGCCTGATGCAACGCTGAAAATGTGTATGGTCTCTTTGCACACTGTGGGATCACCACCAAAGCCCTCAAAGGTCTTGGTGGAATCCTCAAACAACGTGATGGCGGAAAAGGAAAGAACCATGGAGGAATGGAGTGGCTTGTGTCAATAGCTGAGAAAAACGGGTGCTTTCCTAAGATCTTCATTAAATGACATACATGTTTCGTTCGAGTAAGTTCGATGGTCAGCTGTAAATGATTCAGCAAGAAAAAAACATGTGTCGCTTGGTTGCTTTGATTTTGGCAGATTAGATACTGGCATTCAATCTTTGCCCACTTTTTGGGTTACTTGGTGTAACCTGCACGTGAATTTTTCTGCCCAGGTGCCGGGTTTTTGGCTGCAAACAGGTTGGCAGAAGGATCCTTTGCGCTTTAGCATCCGCTCCACCGGAAACCCCCAGTTTTCTTTCAAAGTTTTCCTTTGGAGGCTTTCAGTGAGGTAGCAATGGATATTCACATACGTAGAGATGTGGATGTTGATGTATTTGTTTGAAATTTTATTCCACAATACTATCTATGCCCACCCTCCTAGACCAAATCCACCCAAAACTCACCTCCTACGCATCTGAAATTATGTCTATGGCGATGTTGGAATACCGACGGGATAGGAACCCTACATGGAGCTGCGACAATGGTACTTCTTTTGGTTGGGGACATCAAAGTGGTGGTTCCTTTCGAACCATGATATTCTCACACGACCCATTACTCGTAACTGTATCCTTCCAATGATTTTAGGGGGAATGATCACCCGGAAACATCCATCGTACGGCATTCTGGAGGAAGTTGGACCACTCTGGACACTGAATCTGGTCAAAATGGCTCGACATGCTGGTAAATTCCACCACTTTCAGATACTCTGATTGAAAACAGCACTAAGGACTGAACATGAACATACTGTTTAAGATTAACATGACGAATCATCCATTAAAGAAACTGTTTAACGTTTGTTAATTTTTGCTGGGTCCTTGTGCTTTTCAAACTTCCCAAACCAAGCATGTCTTGCGTCCTGTTCCAGCTCGCCAGGGAGTAGGAGCGTCTCCAACAACGAGCCGCGGCCGGCCAAATCCTACGGGGCCACATGGATCAAGGATTCAGATCCCCCTTTTCTTTTGCAAGTGTACCTGGTGTGACGGTAGTTAGGTAGTTGCAGTTACAGAAAGGTTACCTATAGATCTAGAATGATCTAGATGGCTTAGATTTTAGAGTCAGCTTTGACTGCATGCTCAAGAGTTCAAGCATTTCCAATACCATCCACTTTATGAAAACTTCTCAACAAATGAAACCAAATGAAGCGCATTGCGCTCAAGGCTCGTTTTTGCTCCCAATGTAATTGAATGTATTGACTGGACTCTTCCCCCTCCAACACTACTTTTCCTTCACAGGCCATCACTTGTCATTAGTACCTTAGTCCCTCCAGAGTCTTAGTGACTTAGTGGTGATCTCATTCATTCTGAACATGCCACATCCCAATCAACAACCATTTATGCCATAACAATCCATAACAACCAACACTCCAGGGCCCACCGTCAAGTATACAAGGCCCTTGGGTTTCACAAGCTTCTCCGCTTGTTGCGAATGAAGTGCCAACTTAAACCTGAGTTTCACCAAGAGATCAGCACAACTTGGTCAAGCTCACAGCTGCATTTCGATATTCGAAACTCGAAATATGTTCCATTTAGGATCCGGAAAATGCCTCCCATCTCAAGCACTCATGGCATCCCTCAAATCCCCATCGCACTTACCAAAATATTTGAACTGCTGTCACCAAGTGGCACTCCGGGTGTCTGTCGCAGCTGGAAATAGCCACTTTTCACCACCTGATCAATGACATCCAGGCTTGTGCAGATTGGCCAAGCTGCAATGAAACTTTGGAGGCCGCGGTCCAATGACAAGATGTTGTGAGATGTTGTAAGTTGTTTCCCTGAAATTCAATCTGCATTTTCATGCGGGGTACTTTTTCCATCTTCCTTTTGCACCATTTTCCTTTCCGATGGTTTGGCTTTGGTTTGGAAGCACCGTCACCTATCTGCACGTGCATGATGGAATTCAGTTCATTCAGTCTTGAAACTCCTGATGCATTTAAAGTGTCACCAGGAACATGTTGGTCAATATCCGAACCTGAAACTTTATGAAGTCAGGGGATTTCCCAGTTTCCCCATAGAAACTAGACTATATCATATCATGCATGGCCATGCTTATAATCTTCACATCACCATCACGGACATGGCTCTCAACCAAGGAACCACAGAGTCACTCCCAGCCGTGCTCTCGGTGCCACGTAGCGGTGCCAAAGCCAACTGTCGTCCGGTGCCGGGCTTGCCCATACCATCCTGACGGCATGTTTGGGGTTGTTTAGGATGGAACGTGAATCTTCTGGATAAAGAAGTGATGTTTCATACATGCTACGTCATGCTACACTAATCTAAGAGCTGGTGACTTCAAGAGTCCTAGACTCATCTCTTTTCAAACAAAGATTCACTTGTGCCGGTTGTATTGGATCGGCTAACTACCGACGTCACAAATGCTTAAACGCCACGAGCCAGTTCTCTTTCATAGATGGAATACCATTGATCATGATGATGATGATGATGATGATGATGATGATGATGATGATGATGATGGTAGTGGTGATGGTGATATAGACGACGAAGACGACAATGATGAAGATGGAATGGCGATCCAGGCGCCACCCGGATTTGACAGCAGTGTGCAAGGTGGATTATAGATCCATGATTAATGAAACATGCTCGCACCTGCAAGAAGAAGAAATACTCTTCAAATTCAGATAAAATCAAAAGAACAACTTGGGCAAAACTTGAAACATCCTCCCAAAAAAAGATTCCTCCCCACTGGAATGTGACAAATAGTGACCACAAGCCCAAATCCACCGTTCTCCACATGCCAAGACAATCCCTTTGTGTCTCCCCTGACCTCGGCAAAACCTTCCAAGAACAGCGCTTCTACCACATAGCGCACACGCACCTCACATTAGCCGTGAGCTCTTGAAGGAATCTAGCAAGGTGAGGTTCAGATGGCCCTGAAATAGCAATCTAGAGTTTTGAAGATCAATTCTCCTGCAATTCATACATGGTCCTGAAGAGTTTCATGTTTAGCCAGTGGTTCAATGGAATCAGGTGATTTCCCCTGAAATTTATATTCCTATTACCCGGGTGCTTGGTCGTAGGCAACCACCTCTCTTGATCTATCATGCAGAAGCACCGGTCAAACTTACTAAATTCAGCTTCCAATTTTCTGAATGGAAACCTACCCATTGAACCTATTTTCAAGAATACCTCTTGATACCTAACATATGTCAAATACAACAGATCAATACACCTTTGCAAGTTTCAATATCAATACTCCATCAATTCCACTTGGAGATCTCCAGGCTCCCATCCCCCTTCACCTGAGCTCCGGGAGATCCAGATCGAGCATCTGCTCCTGAAACGCAGATAACAACTTCACGTGGTGGTTGAATCACCGAGATTAAATTGTCTGAAACATTTTGAAAGCACAGTTTAAATTTGATGTAGGTGTAGTTGCTGGAAAAGTTTGATTTGAAATGATCCAGGGATGCTTGGAGTGTATATGTCGGCAGAGCTTGTGAAGATTGTGTGTTGGCAAAAAAGTTGGATAGACAAGATGTATACAGTAGATACCTATATATATATATGTTCATATATATATATATACAGATATTAAGATATACATACATATATTGTTATAATGTTATATGTACGTACTGCCCTATACTGCATAGTATATACACATCTTCAGTGATGAACAATTTGCCATCATCTTTGATAAGAATTGAAGCAAAATCAAAACTTAAGTAACATGGAATCGGGTCGTGAGGTCCTCTTGGGTGAAGATAACAATGAGTCCGTGGCCCATAAAACATGTTGGCGGGTGATGAATGGAATTCCTGGCCATATCTTTTCTTGTTCTGTTCCTCTGAAACAAGATACCTTGGAGAAGAAAACCAAGTCATACTAGGATAGGCTAAACTAAACTTGATTTACTAGAAAATGTCGCTTGTTTCCCCTTTCTTTGATCTTTCCACAAGCTCTTGAAAGATTTCCGCTTTACATCTCTTTGCATATCGCCTGCTCGGACCATGTACCAGCATCATAGTAGATGGCAACACAACTCCCAAGTGTAAGGGCCACAATACACTGCGATCATATCTGCAATTCCAGTGGTGGTTCCAACTGATCTTGAAAGATAGCTTTCCAATTCAAAGGGGGCTGAACATGACACTGTGCTTAAAACCGACCGTAACACCATGCAGTAAGAATCATATTTAGATAGCTGCCTTTCATTTTTCTCTACCTCTAAAGCGTCTTTTCTCCTCATTGTGATGACCTCCCTTGCTTTCCAAGCTTCGAATATTGTCTAAGTCTGCACCACCGGAGTCCATGGCAGAACACAGCCAGGCATCTGGAGCATTTAGCTGAGCACTCAACAACCTTCCGAAGAAAACATCAGAGAAGGCAAACGTAGGCACCCACAAATTCAATCAAACTCCTGGAATTATGACTTTTTAGGTAATACTTAACAAAAAATATAGCTTTAGTAGCCCTAGTTTTGAAACAACCCCACCTGGCATGTCAGCAAATATTTCGCTTTTTGCTGTTCCCTCTTGAACAACTGAACCGAACGAAATCCAAGATTGAGAAGGTCGACACTTAGTTGATCCCTTCTGATCTCCTGCAGGCAGCGACCCCTGTGCCACCACGCAACTGGCCACGGCGTGGGGCCAACTCGATGCGGACACCAGGCAAATGACCGTCCCAAGCTGCCAAGGAGGAAAGGCCTTGTCACAGCACACGGTCTTTTGGACATGAAACGCAATATAGTTTGATAGCGTCAGAGAGGACAGTGGTTTTCTGGAAATCATTGTGACAATTGTTGTTTTCATGTTTTTTTTGGGGGGAAATTTCTGATAATCATATAATATAGAAATGAAAACGGGTCCTTGAGTAACATCTCTATATACATACATACGCTATTCGTGCATGTCAAGCAGCAAATCCAGGAGGGATCGTGGGGCTATTCCTTCCATAAATGTGTATATAAATGATCTTGACCTTACCTGACAATCTGTTCACAAGCCAAATGGGGCTTGAACATCGAAAAGCAATCCAAATCCTCCCAACCGACCCCCCGTCCTGGCGTGGCCAGGGATGGCACTGGCGCCGTCCGGAAGTAGCTGGTCAAAGGCGCCTCTGCCAAACGCTGCGGCTTCAAGGCCAAGAAGATCTCGGCGTCCAACTCCTGGGGGTTGAGGAATAGGGGTGATGAAGCTGGTAAGGTTTCAATCTGTTTCCATATTTTCAAGGAGTTGTTGACAATTGGTCTAAAAGCATATATGTCTATAGCTGAGGTCTCTGGCGATGAAAGGTCAGGTTCATCCCAAAGAGTATAATGATTACCAGTAGTTGTACCTGGAAGTTCAGCAACAAATAACTGCTTCTATTTTCGATTCAATTTCCACAACAATAGGTGGTGTTTCTGGAAGAACAATTGATTGAGCAAGCATGTAGCATCCTGAAGGACAAGGAAATTGGAGGTTGACTTCCTGCAAGGTTCGGTCATGAAGCAGCAAACATTGGGATTTCTTTGCCTCTAGCGCACAGAGCATCAATACAATTCAATCTGGCTTGATTGGCATGAAGTTATATACAATGATGTAGTTGTACAACTTTCAAATATCTTGAAGATGTATTGATTTTGTTTTTTTCCATCACAATAGTTAATAGTTCAAAAGAGAAAATAATGCATCGTATATTCAAATATCTCGTGGAACCATCATATCATGACAGAAACATACGGAAACCTTCAAAATTCATCGAATCTATAGGGCATTGTAGGGCCAGATATAGAGCCTAATGATGACGACAGTGAATCGGGTCAAGTGAGTCTCCTCATGTAGCAGCTGCAACAATGCCGGAAGCCGCTGTGCTACTTTGCCCAGAGGGTCCATAACCTCATCAAAAAACTAAGGCCACTGTGATCGCCATGGCGCCGTGATGTATCCCATACCCTTCGACACATTGCGTCGAAGTGACGGCAAAGATGCGCAAAGGTGCCACATCACCCTGGCAAGTTCTCATGTCATCTCCACCAAACCACCGCTGGACTGCTGAAGGGTAGATTTTTACAATTAGATTCCTGTAACCGGAGAGGAAACAACCCACCAAGGTGCGGATTCTCAACAAAAGATCAAGCAATTGAAAGTGTTATTTGATGTTATCCGATGTTATTTGTTGACTACAAAATACAGTAAGTGGAACAACTGGTGTTCGGTGATCAGATCTGCAGAAAACATATACAGAATATCAAGAATTTGTCCACCATTGGCTTGTGTGTGTTCGTGTCGGGCAAATGTATAGTATTGACAGCAATCCACATGGCTATTGTGCCTACTGGAGTGACATACTTGAGGGCATCCTCACACTCCAAACCTTTCTGGCTCTATCTACATTCCCGTTCTGTCTCAGCCACGAGATATGTGAAAGTCTATCAATTATCATAGTTGTTGCTTGAATAATGTACAATACCATCGAAGCAAGCCTCTTCGATTGTTACAAAAGGGTTTATCTCGAATCTAGACGGCTATGTCGTAGCATGTGCACTTTTAGTAAAACACGTAAAAACCATTTGAAATCAACAAACTGTGTGGATGGCATCATTATGGCATTCACCTTCTGACCGGTACATTCAACACAGGTCGAAATGTTTGACTTGGCTTCAGGTCAGGTGCCTTCGGTGCGATATGGAGCTGAAGACTGGGATCTGCCGCATGGTAGGCGCTTTCTGTCTTCCTCACATCCTCCTATGCCGGATGCAAAGTAGACTCAAAGGAGCATCCAAATCCAAGGCATGTTGGAGGACATTATTATCCCAGGCCTATCCAAATCTGTTAACGCTGTTAAACAGTACAAGTATAGCCAAATAATCAAGTAAAGGAGAAGACCAAACAACATCTTCGGCACGTAGCGAAAAAAAAGGGCGAAAAAAACAGACAGCCAACTACACACACCTACCCAATGACCCAATCCTACCCACATGTCTGCACCAACCTCGACCAAAACTTGGAAAAATCCTGAGTCTGCTCTGCTTCCTCTTCTGCCTCGCCACTGCGGGCAGCGAAACCTTCTGCCACAGCACGGGCACGGAGGGCTAACCTTGGGCAGCGGTGGTTTTCGGGGAGGATTTTCTGCTGTTTTTTTTCACATGTGAATGATAAGAGGATGATGATAACATTAATAAGGCCGATGATGGACTAATATACTTTGACTGTTTTCGGCATGGTAGGAAAAAAAGGAACTACAAAGGGAAACACTTGTACACATCATAGTTACAGGGGTTGATTCCATCACGATTACTTTGATTTTTGTATACGGCATTCTATGGCAAGAGCAACCGGATCCGAGGCATCGCCCCTGAACAACATCGCCACCAATCAGCATGGATTTCTTGAGTGGATGCTTCTTTTATCAATTGCGGTTGGGATCCAATTTGGCCGGTGTATCTGGGTGTCATCAAAGCAATTTCCTTGTCGCCGCTTCGCCCATCCACAAGATTGTTGGAATAAACAATGACACTTTTGAAACAAGTTACACATAGGCCACCACGTAGTCACTCACCTTCGCAGCCTTCAGCTTTCCAACGGTTTCATCTGTGTCCTGCCATGACGAGGGAGTACGTACCTATTGGAAGTGGTAGATGACTCCACATGACGTTGTATGGCGACTTGCCATAATGGCTGACAATGTTGCAAGTAGGACTGCCCTGTTGGGAAAATGAAAGGCACACAACATCTTGGTTGTGACGAACAGGGGAACTGGTAGAGTATGGGTAGATGCCCGAAAAAACATGTGAATCTTCTGTAAGGTCTGTAAATGAATTTCAATAAACTTATTGTAATTGTCTCATTCTTGCAAACATGACAATGACAATACTCTTCACCAACATGGGATTCTGCCAGAAAAAAATACGGTTTTAATTTCTATATAAGCAATTTTTTGTTGGGCTGATGTTAGTCACAGCAGCCATCATCTTTGACCATTTGCAAGGATACCATCCCAATTCAACTGCAACTGTGGGGTTGGAATGGCTGGAACATGTTGGAACAGCAACCAGCCCAAGTGGGATCCTCCAAGCTGTCCAACTGCTCAGCATGTTGTAAGATGGCCGAGTTCAAAGAACCATCCTGAGCTATTGACCGCGGGTTTTGGTGATGTAAAGGTCGGGTGGAACATTCAGGAACACAAACACAAACAATAAATATTGTGGATGGTTTCAACATCTGTTTAACATGATGTTTGTCGTAAATGGTCCGAGAACTGCAACACTGCAACATGCATGAATACTTGAATACTTCTTGCCTGTCCTAATTACAAGCCCTGCAAAGTCTACAACATCATTGTGGACATTCCTCCTTCGACATTCATTTCGATTTTGGGCGTATTGTTGAAGAAAAAAGGTGTGATCCATTATACTTGCTCAAGCGTATGTACTGCTGAATTGAGGTTCCAAACAGCAAGTATCACCCCATACTCAAAAAGTTGGTCGCAGTTGTTGGGAACAAGTCCGATATATGTATAATATGTATATACCATTATGTATATACATACCTACTCATACATTGATAATCATTGATATATTTTTTCTAATGAACAATTTGTTTCAATGGAGTATTAGAGACAAACGTGCTGGGATAGGTTTTAGGTTTCGCAACTGGAGATTGTCAAAGTAGAGGGAGTGTTTCCCCTTAAATTTGTAATTTCGGGATGCAAGTTCTGATGCAATTTAGTTCCCGTGGTTGAGGTAAGGAGCTGGTTCAACCCGCTGTAAATGAACCTTACTTTGACATTTTTGACCTTGACTTGCAATAACTACTTACTAGGTTTGTCCACTTGTGCTATTTTCAGGGAAATTGAAACTCATTGAAATGACAGCTGACAAAGTCAGTTAGTTTGGTACTGCAGGCCCAACCTGAGGAAACAAGTAACAAACAAGAGTCCAAGAGTTATACTTGAACAAGGTGAAGTTATACTGTGATTTTTTGAGCTTTGGACAACTGTTTTGAGCTCCCCTACTTTGTTTATTAATGATTAACGTTCTCTGAGTTGCTGGCAATGAATTTTTGAGTCGCCCTACCCTCCCCCCCTGCCCATTGACTTGATGATTGAATTATTGAACTGATCTGATTGAAAGAAAAAACATTGCACAGTACCAGAGGTCCACAACTAGTCAGTCAGCTTGTTTCGCAAAGTTTAATTTGAGGAAACCAACGGAGCTAGCGGGAACACATCAATGCCCTGGGCCACTTAAACTCAAGATTAAACAAACAACACATTGCACTTGGATGTCAAAAATGAAACAGTCATCAAAGTCCATAAACAAAAAATGGTAAAATGCGGCTGTGGGACGGGTCTGATATATGTGCATATAAATATCATATACACATGATGTATTGTTTTTCAAAGTTCCATCAAACATGCATCAAACCTCCAACGAGGGTACAGCTTCAAATGTGTACTTTGTCAAAAAAACAAATTCTTTGCCAATCTTCACAGACTTTTGATATTCAGAAATAGTTACCTGAATGTATCTTAATGTAACCCACTTTTCAAAACCTGGATTATTTCCTATCTGCAAACGGAGGGTTTCCCAGCCAAGGATCCAGATTCAATGGACCATAGAGCCGACCGTTCACCCACAGCGCCGTGTCGGTGCCTGGCGTTTAGACAGAATGTTGCGCGTTAAACTTGGATGAACTCGTAAGTTTGGAATCGTTTCCAAAACAAACAATCAAATCAACTTGACCAAGAACCCCAAAGTCATCTACATAGCCAAATCATGTCGAAGCATTAAATTTCACACATAATTTGCAAACCAGCCAATCTGACGTTGGTGACCTCGAAAACCTCTCACCCCCACCAAGGGGGCTCTCCCATCCCCGTCCCTCCACCGACCTGTCTCTTTCAGGATGGGACTTTGGACTTGGCAGCTGGCGTTTTCCACCTGAGATTTCCCGCTTTTTTTTTGAGCTGTTTAAACATGTTGCATGGGAAGTACATGGAAACATGTACTGCACATCTGTGAAATGATCCATTTTCCGTTGCTATGCATACATTCAGCGGGCTAGCACATGCACTGATGGTGATGGGCACCGGGGGGCAGCATATTCATCCAGCACCTTCTCCAAGGTCCAAGGCACCATGTCGCTATGTCCTAAAACCTCACGACAAGCGCCCTGAAGCTTTTCAGGCGTGACCTCCATTAACACTTCAAAGGCCTGGCAAGGCGAAAGGGATGGTTGTTTGGGAACCAAATGACGTTAGTGGTGTCTGGGAGCAACCATGAGGATTCTCAAATACTGTTTGGAGCTCGGGATTTCGTCTACTTTGCATTCGCGGATTCCTGAGCTTGTGCCATCCTGAATATCGCAAGATCAGCAGGAAATAAGACTTTTTGAGCTTTCTCAAGGTTCACAAAATGCTCGTCATGTAATATGTCACCGTGACACATATTTTTCCGGTTTCCGGCGTTTGACTGGAGCCTCAGCCAGATGCTTCATTGCAGTGGTGCCCTTCTGCATGGCGAGATTTAGACACGAAGAAAGCGTCGAAGACACAGTGGCTGTGGCAGAGCAGTTGGAAGAAACAACCTCAAAGTGACATGAAGCAAAGCCATGATTGATGAAAACTTCACAATTGATAGAATTGATATGATTATCACAAGAAAATGCAGAAAGTACTATCAGGGCCAAGGTTTTTGAAATCCTTTTCAGTAGTTTTCGCATTAACTTTGAAGAGCCATGGAACTAGGGTTTAAAATAGCTATGCATTTAGAAGAGAAGTGCATAATACCAATCCGTCTTTCTCTTGCTCCCCCCACTGGGCCAAGAATAAAAAACACACCAAGTGGCTAAGTGCAAATACCGCGTGGGCTGCTCCCCAAGACTAAGGCTCCAAAGGCTGTGGAAGGCACTGAGAATTTCAGCAGCGTCCTGCAATGGGTGTCATTGCTGAAGGGCTTCGCGAATCAGAATCTTGAAACATAATTTGTATGACGATTGAAAACAAACATGAAACAAATTATAGTGATGAATGGATGGAATGAGCAACATAATGATGGAAATAGCAACGAGCAATATCCAATGTGGTACTAAGAGCAGGTCCAAATCTGCAGTTTCCACCACCTGGTTGGGAACCCAATAGCATTGCTGTGCTAAAAAGGGGTCATTTCTCCCTGTGGTGACCCATGGTGAGAACGAAAGCGTTTGCCGGACACCAACGATCAAACCTGATCAGACCCAGAGTGCCACTCCAATAAATCTGAGCTCATCAAAGCCACATTCCTTGAGGACACTATAAGCCTATAT
>DF242684.1:0-42814 GCA_000507305.1 Breviolum minutum Mf 1.05b.01 | reverse complement strand
GTGGTTGTTTGTTGTGTTTGTCTGTTGTGGTTGTCTGTCGTGGTTGTTTGTTGTGGTTGTTTGTTGTGGTTGTTTGTTGTGGTTGTGTGTTGTGGTTGTTTGTTGTGGTGGTTGTTGGTTGTGCTTGTTGTGGTGGTTGTTGGCTGTTGGTTGTTGGCCGGTTGTTGGGTGTTGGTTGCGGGTTGTTGGTTGTGGGTGTTGTTTGTTGTATGTTGTATGTTGGGTGTTGGTTGTTGGTGTTGTGGTTGTGGTTGTTGTTTTTGTTGTGGTTGGTTGTTGGTTGTTGGTTGCTGGTTGTTGGGTGTTGGGTGTTGGTTGTTGGTTGGGGTTGTGGTGGTGGTGGTTGTTGTTGTTGTTGTTGTTGTTGTTGTTGTTGTTGTTGTCGTCGTCGTCGTCGTTGTTGTTGATGATTCCTTAGATAGCGAGAGCTGTAGGGGTCCTCAGGTAGAATGGTAGGGCGGCCCGGGGGGTGCGAATTTGGTAGGTTGTGGTGTTTATTGGTTGGGTGCCATTTTTGGGTGCCGTATTGTTGGGTGCCATGGTGCGGTTCCGTTGCTGGGTCATGCCATTGTGGGGTGCCATTGCTGGGTGCCATCTGGTGTCATAGTTGTGGGTGTTCTATTGCTGGATGCCATGGTTCCATGGTGGGGTGCCATTGTTGGAGGGTGCTGGTGGGTTGTCATTGCTGGGTGCCATGTTGGGCTGACCATGCGTGGATGCCATGGTGGGTGGTATTGGTTGGGGTGACATTGCTGAGCCAATTCTACGGTGCCGTTGCTAAGTGGCATGGTGGGGATGGTGGGGATGGTGTTCTGCCACTGCTCGGAAGTTGGGTCTGTGCGTGAATGCATGGTGGGGTGTTTGCTGAATACAGGTAGCTATATTATATATCATTATGTTGACAATACGAAAATTGATTCATGGGCCTATGCTGGAATAATTTGTTTTCTTCCTTTTACTGGAGATGGACCACAAAGTGCAAAAAATTTGTCGTGATTGCTTTACAAATGCGCGTATGATTGTCAGAACGGACCTTCAAGACTCGAACTCACGTGGGCGAGGCGAGCAAAAAAACAAGTGAGGGAGGGGTTGCCTGGTATTACCGCATGCCCCGATCGTGACTGTATTGTATGGACGGACAGTCCTGTACCTCTTCGTTCCGAAGCATCCAGACATTAGCGGTTCCTTCGTATCATAACTATCGACGGTGTGCCTTCAAAAAATATTGACTGCTCCGCAACAGCATTGGGTCTCAAGAAACATACGGCACGGCAGTCAATTTTTCCATTGATCTCCGCTATTTCAAACACGTTCGGCAAATTCACCGCTTTGATTTTACGATCTTCCCAGGGTCATGAAATAGTGCATTTGTGGGACAGGTCGAAACATTGAGCCTACTAAATATTTAGTTTGGAAGGGAGAGCAGGCGTGGGTTGGATGTCGGCAAATGGCATAGTTGTTGTAGTATGCATCTCAGAATGGCCAAAAGGTGCATACCCAGCCCTCCACCATCATAGTGGGGAAAATGTTGGCACGCATCAGCCAGCATTTCTGATCGGATCATATGAATTCGAAATCTGTCATCACGACTTCTACTTGACACGCGATGAGATGAATATGAAGTGTTGTATTTGTCAGTATAAAATTCAGTTTTTCATTTTACCGGTCTTCTTCGTGTGCCATCCTGAGTGTCCGACTCTTTAATTGAATTTGCTCCGCCAGTGGGACATCGTTGGTAATGGTTCGAATCAAAATAGCACATGCAACTGGGATGAAGGATTTGCATCAAAAATACCGCAACAGTCCAGAAATGGCCTCAATCAAGTCCATTTCACTCCAGCGGTCACAATCCTATGCAAGAATCCAAATTTACTGTAGCCCATGTTTGTTATTTCATTCTTCAGATTCATTTTTTTGGCAAGCCATTTCACCGACCTGATGAACCAAAAGGTTAGTTTAAGGTAGGCACTTAAACCTCCCCATCCTATCCCCCAATAGCGAGTAGTACCTTTTAATTCAGGTTGGTGATTCGTATTGCCCGCTTTCGTTGTCGAGGATTCAAAACATTACCGGCACATTCAAAGGAAAAAGGTATCTTGCTGTTAATCTCAAACTAACAATTGTTTGTACTCAATATTTTATTTCGGAGCATAGAGCAATCGACAAGCAATGAATTTACGCAAGGAAAACGATTGCCCGTGTTTGTCCGCTTCAGAAAACCGAAGAAAAAAATCATGTCAGCACGGACTCTGTGGCAGCAAACATCATGTTTTTTCCCCGATTTTTTATAACACAATGAACTCTCACAGAAATGAATTTGCGTTCAGCAAGTGGTTAAGGAGTGATGCAAAGATTCCATTGACGCATACACCTTGAAAACTTTCTTGAGGCGTTAAAATCAATCTGCCTTTTCTCTGGTATTTGTTTTCTGAAAACAAATTTGATTTGGAAAGTAAGACGCAAATTTACATCACGTGTTCATTTCCATCCGACAAGTTAGGTCTGACAGTCTTCTATATTGATGTGGTTGCCCAGCTTTTGTGCTTGCAAGTAGCAATGCTGAGTGGATGATAATCCATCACCACAGGAGTGTTCATCACTGATATGAAGGTCCCTTAAAGCTTGCTGCTTCTAAGATTCAATGGAACTTTCATTCTCTGCTGACATTTCTCCCACGGTATCTGGGAGGTGTTCCATATTTATCCAACCCTGACTCGTGTCAGGTGGAACAAAATCAACAATGTACCAACGTACCTGCCTTACGTGACCATGGAACAGGAGAAGGTTACTTGTAGGATCGACAAAAATCACCTCGCAGTTTCACGAGAGGCTCCGAAGACACCTTGGTCGTCGAACCTTTGTCCTGCGACGCCTCCGTCTCGCATTACGTCCGTGCCGCGAAGCAAGACATCCAGTGACAACAAAGACCCGGCGCATACACTTAAACATTGATTGTGATTAGGCTTCAGTGGGACTCTTGGGCGAAAAAAAATTGAGCCGGAATCCTGAGTCGGTGTGCTTGATGTCGTTGTCCTTTAGGAGAATCTCCGTTGGAAAGATTTGTGCAAGGGCAGCATTTTGGAAGATGGGATGAGGTTGCGCCAGGGAAAAATCTTTGGCATCATACTGTTACGATTTTTGCGCCTTCCATATGGAGGATGAACAAACCATTTTTTCAGCCCTTCCTGGAGAGTCAATTTATTTGTTGGATATTTGGTGTCATTCGGTGTGCTACCATGGCACGTATGATCAACGTCCAAAATTTTTGTTCCGCCGCTGGACTTGGTCTGTTCACTTTTTGTCTCCCACTCTCTATGTGCGAAAAATTGCAAAGAAAACTTGAAAGCTGTTAAGTCCCCTGGTTTGGTTGGTCGTGGGGGAAGGAGGCGTGAAAAGTCGCGAAAAACGCGTGAAGCAGCGAATCGTACACCGAAATTGGACAGGATGGCCTATAAAGACGCAAATTTTCAAGGAGGCCTGCTCCGAGTGTTCTTGCAGAAGGTGTACAGAAGCCTGAGGCGACACCGCAGGTGGGACTGCAGAGCCATAACCGACGCGTGCCCGCATTTGCATTAACTTCCTCGTTGAGGTCCGTGTTCACAGACCAAGCTATTGCTACTCAGCTACTCCGAGTCGTTTACCAGGAGGTCCTCCCGTTTCCCAGCACTTCCAATTCGGAGGCCGGACATGAGCGAAATGCAAAGCGACGGAGTTCAACTTTGCAATATATTTTTTGAAAATTCGTATCGGCGAAGTCTGACGATTCTTCATTCCAACGTTGGTCTGCCATTGTTGTCCGCAGCAAAAGAATAGCATGGGGCCGCCCAAATTCATTACGACATGTAGTTGCTGGGGTGTCGTTGCCAGACGCAAGTGATAGACGAGCTTGTTGAAGCCGGAAGTAGTTGGTCACACCGAATCGCACAGATGGCTTGGTTGCATGCTGTGGGCCTGCCTTGGTCAGGACCCGGCTGGAACACCATTTGCAACAAGCAGCCAAGGCTTTCCAGAAGCATCGTTGGATGCTACAATGCAAGGATTGTTTTATCAAACACCGGTTGCGGTATTTCGAAGCAGCCCTTTTTTCAACAACTTGTTTCGTTGTAGAGTACCGACCATAAGAAAAAGGCGACAGATATGATATTCAATTTCGCAAATTTATTCGCCGCATTATGGGACTTCCACCGGACACGAAGCAATGGCATGATATTTTGCAACATTTTGCATGAGTGGAACCTACGTGTGGATCACTTGTCCCTGGCCAGTGGAATACGTATACCTGCGAAAAAAATACATGGTTCAGTATTGGAAGTTCGCTGCGTACTTTGCAGTGTTTGCCCCCGAACGCTAGGTGAGGAAAGGACTTGCGTGAAAATCGCTACCAACATATCTTGTCCATAGACGCCCACCACGAACTTGGGACATTATAGTGGAAATGCGCTGCAGGTACAAGCTTCGAAGGCTTGTCTTTCGTCCTGCCGTTCACGCCAGAGCACGTCTCAACCACTTGTTGTCTGGAAGGTTGGCAATGTAATTTGCTAATTTCTAATGTTGTTCGAGGATGTTCAAGGCATATCCGGGACCATAATTTGACGCTAGCCCAGCTTGGTCAGCACATTCCAATACGTGTGTGTGCCTTGGGGAAGGATGTCGTGCCATAGTGCAGACAATTCTAAGCCGCCAACAGGGGGCGACGTGGAACTGACAGGCTTCTAGGTCGGCGAACATCATCTGTAGGAAACTCTGCAATGGATTGGAATATTCTCTGTAAAGATAGCCGTTTGAATTTCAAGACGGCGAACAAGTGTTTGCAGCGGCTTCCCTGTTGCATTTGAAAAACGACTTGTTGTACGGAGGTAGGATACGAAGAACTTTGGTTGAATCCTATGAATTTTTCGGCAGTTCCGTTTTATTCAGCTACATTGTGTGCAGGCAATACAACAACTTTGAAAGGACACAAGCTTGGAACATAGGGATTGGGTATGGAAAGTGGCGCCGCCGTCACGGAAGCGAACTGCTGGCCGAGGCCACCCTTCCCGACCAGCGCCAGCCGCGTTCCAGCCCGCACCTCAGGAGCAGTGGCTTGGACTTGGCCGTGGCTCCTTGCACATCTGGAGCCGGTGTATAAATGCCACATGTTTGGAAGTTGCGGAGGATAACAGCTCCAACCAAACCACCTGCGACAAAAAGGTGCGTTTTTTTTTTGTCCGCGAATTTGTCATATTGACATTTGGCTTCATCGTCTTCAAATTTCCAGGCCACGGGTGCCAGACGCATCTGAATACCTACCAGATATGTTACGTATTGTCAGGGGCTGCGATGTGAGCTTTGCACCCAAAAGGCAAAAACCTCGTTTTTCCTTCAGTTGAGGCGAAGCCATACTTCATTTCCATTGTTTCAATGCGTCTCATATGTGTTTCTGCTCGACATGGGCCCGTGGCCACATGGGCTCGTAGCCACCGCCAATGTATCGTTAGCATACACCAGTTCATTGATAGGAATGACACAGGGTTGCCTGGTTTCAAGTTCCACTGCGACTTTTGCCGACGCGTTAAAGGGGAGCACAATCACCAGGATTCAGAACCACCTGTGCACAAACAAACTGCTACTGGCCCCTGACAAGTCAACGAGTCTTGGGCGCAAATTGCTGTCCAAAGTTTTCTTGGCATGCCGTCGTACAACGATTGCACAGCTGGACTGTTCAAGGCCGTTTGTGCGAGGTTTGGCCGGAGATTGCTTTCCACAATCCTAGCCATCTTAGCAAACAGCAAGCATGTCATTGAGCGATTGCGTCCTGCCCGTTTTCTCTGCAATGTAATCGGCCGAATAGGGCAAAATAGGGTGATCATTGTGAAATCACAAGACATAGAATCGATTACTTGCCCAACGTTTTTCAACGATATTGGAAACATAAAGATATCATCAGCAAAGCGCACGTGCAATGAAGCATCCATATTGGAAGTCGTAGCCCACACCTTCGACATGTGCCCCCGCCTCTTGGACACTGCCCATTCAAAAATTGAACAACACAAACGTGGGCTTCGGGAAAACACACGCATGGCGCACGCCAGCTGCAATTGCGAACTCAAAACTGCCTCGTTGTGATCCAACAATTGTCCACGCGGTTAAATTTTTTTTTGAAGTTTTGCAGGATCCAAACCAGGTGTTGTGGTACGCCGTGAGCACCTACCAAAGTGATTCCCACTTGACATGGTTGAAAACTTTCAAAAGATCAAGGCTGATGATCCACAATGCTTGGTCCATGTCAGGGGTTTTATCCAAAATCACGTTGAAGGTCAATAAATGTACTTCGGTACGTTCGTTTTTCTCAGCGGAATCCGTATGTTGTTCTTGTCGCGTTCTGTTTAAAGCCGCACGGTGCTTTTCAATGCCGTGGGGCGGCAGCCGGTTTAGGGCATTTTTCTTTTCATGTCAAAGCCTCGCGTCACTCCTTCCAAAACAGGTTTTTAACGATAAGTCAAAATGCTGGAAATTTTTTGGCGACCGCGTCGGTCCAACACAATCTTATGTGAAATCTTGCTCACATACGAATGCGGGATGCCGAGCATTTTCGTGAAACATTTTGCTTCAATTTTCTTTCGTCCATCCTTTTGTCGACCGCAGAAGTCTCTGACTGTTTCGAGTGTTTTAGTGGGCGATTTCTATCCCGGTGGCTCCGGCATTGGGAGCACGAGGGGCTGGGATGCGGCTGGGCTCGGGGGGTGGGGCTGGGGCCTCGGCCAGGATTTGGTTCCAGAGGGGATCCTTCCTTTCAACATTGGTAAGATCGGTGCAGTCCTGGTCGAGGACGCTGGCGGCAAAAGCTTGCAAGACAGCATGGGTCAACAGGGCCGTCCATCGGTTGAGTCAGGTGAAGTCAGCCCCAACGCCCGTAGGGCGAGCCCAATGTAAGGGCGGAGGCGGAAAAGAAAAATATATGTATATACATGCCAATGGCTGTACAATTTGTAGGCGTCTCTCAGAAAACGTGGTGGCAGCGTTTACATGGAGCAGAAATGCAGGAAACTCGGAAGCAAAGCATCCCATTGAAGCGCATTTCTCGCAACACTTTCCCAGTTGCCCAAAGCTTTGTACCTGCAGAACATTTCCAGTTTTGTGTCCCAAGTTTGTTGTGGGCGCCCACGGGAACGATTTGTTGGAAGTGGAGTCCACGCAAGTGCTCTCCTCACCCAGCGTTCGGCAGGTGAATTTGCAATGTAAAGAGCAAATTTCCAGTATTGAATCATACATTTCTGTGACCAGGAAGAAATTCCACTGGCACGGGCCCAGTGATCCACACGCACATTCCACCCGTGCAAAATATCATGCCATTGCGCTGACCAATCCGTGCCTGGTGGAGGCCCCACAATGCGACGAACAAGCTTTCGAAATCGAACGTCATATTTTTGTAAATGTTTTCTGTATAAAGGTCGGTGCTCTGCAGCGAAGCATGCTGTTGAAGAAACAATTGCTTCAAAATAGCGCAGTTGGTGTTTGATAGAACAATCCTGGCATTGTAAGATCCAACGGTGTTTCTGGAAAGCCTTGGCTGCTTGCTGTATGACCAAGTACCTTGATCATGTGGCTATCCCCAACTTGAATGAACGAAGGCGGTTGCGCTTCCGTTGTCAACGCCACAGTCTTTGAAGTGTTCAACATCAACCCTGCAGCTGCCAGATGTCGCACCAAGCTATCCAATAAATTTTGTGCCTCTTCCTTCGTATTAGCAAAAATGAGGACGTCATCTTCAAAGCGCAGGTCAAGTAAACGAACCATATCGTCTCCAAGATCGATCCCAGCTTGCGGATTTGCAGCTCTCCACTCGGACATTGCCAACTCAAGCGCGGCGCAAAACAACCGGGGACTCAGCACGCACCATTGTCGCACACCAGATAATATGTCAAACTTTCTGCTAGCACCAGCACCATCGCAAACGACACCTGTTTGATCGTGATAAAGGCACTGTAAAATCCAAATCAATTGGTCTGATATATTTTGTCGACGCAAAGCTTCCCATAATGTGTCCCACTTTACTGTATCGAAGGCCTTGGATAAATCCAAGTTGATGATCCACAATGGGAGTGCAGTTCCTGTGCTCTTGTCCAAAATGAGATTTGTTGTCAAAACGCGTTCTTCCATTCTTCGGCCCGAACGAAAACCGTGTTGTGCTTCTGGTTGAAAACTTTCCAATGACTGCTCCCCTCGTGCGAGGATCATGTAGGCAAACAACTTGTAGAAAAGCCGTATGTTGGCAATGGGGCGGAAATCCGTCACAAGTTTTGCGCGGGTCTTTTTGGGAAGCATCGTGAACGATGTTTTTTTCCATTTTGTTTGGGCACTTCCATGTTGCAGAATGCCATTGAAGAAACGAAGCAATTCCACCAACAATTCGTCAGGAACGTATTGAAGAAGTTCTGCTGCCAAACCACTTTCGTCACAAGCTCTGTTGACATTCGAACGGGTACGCACACACTTCAATTCAGCAAGGGTCCAGTCTGTCTCTGTTTGTGCGGCTGGTCGGTCAGAGAAGAAATTGTTGCCAGAAAAGATTTTTTCCAGAGCATCAGCAAACTCGTCCAATGGTGGCTGTGAAGCATAGACCTGTCCTGCACTTGTACGAATCATATTGCGCAATGCCTTCCAATGAGAAGCTCGACCCAACGACTGTCTCAACCGGGAATTCTTGCAAAAACGAACCTCTTGGCGATGCAGTTTCCTAATTTCAAACGAAGGCATTTTGCGCATGGCGACATCAGCTGTGCTTCGGCGCAAAACCCTCGCAGCCGCCGCGAAGGTCGGAAAGTAAAGCGCACCGTGTTGCATTGACCATGTTCCCGTCCAGCTGTCAGTAACATGCGTTCGAGCGCAGGCAGTGTAAGATTTGTGTTTGTTCGCAGTAATTTCCGTACAGATGATTGGAAACCCGATGCCTTACCATCATTGTCCACAAAAGGCTGCCAAGTTTCAAGGCCAGACATCCGTTTTGCTAACGATCGTTGATGAGGGCGGATGCCAAGCAAAAACATTGAGTCTTCCCAGTTCGGCTTTGTTAAGCCATGCTGTGTGCAGAGAACACACAATTTCCAAAGTACGCAAGCTTCAAAAATTTGGGTCTCCTCTGCCTTTCGGATAACAGCGTCGTTCCAGACACGGCACAATGCTTTAAATTCCGCCCTTGCAGCGCCGAGGCGTCTCCTAAGTTCAAACCGAATACGACCACTATCACATAAGAAATTGTCATGGAATGCTGGAGGTGGCAAGCGAGGACGATCGTTTAATTTATGGGATGCCCCGGTGACAAAATTTTGGAGGTGGCACAACATTGGGAAGTGGCAGGGTGCAGCCCAGGACAAAGCTCCCTGGCTGCAGTACCTGCCGGATTCTGTCATTTATGCTAAAGTAATATATTTGTTAGGTCTCACCCCCTGTGCCCTAAATGGGCTGCCGCACTATAGCATACGGGAGCAATGTCAAAATGGCACATGCCTGGAAATTGCCCAGTAAAACAGCTCCGACCAGACCCTGCGCGAGAGAAAAGGTGCGAGGAAAAAAAAAACAAGTTAAAAATCAATCACATAAGGAACTGTCCAAATAAAGCTACGTCTCGTTCGATACCACATAATCTCCATAAGGTTTGGTTTTCGAATTTTGGACAAACAGGTGGTCCTGGGCACCGAAGTAGGGGGTAGGTGGAGCAACGAGGCATTCAGCTTTATCCGCGCTTGCCAAAGCCAGAGCCAGATCCACCCCCCCATCTCTGCGCGCAGCCACCGCATCTGCTCTGGTGTCTCGCTGGTCTGCTCTCCTTACCCACGCAGCAGCCTCTTCCTTCGCTGCCGCTCTTTTGTTTAAAGATCTTTCCACCCACCACAACCTTGATGGAGATCTTCCACCCCTCGGCCAACTCCTCGCCGACACCAGCCCAGCTGTGCCAACTAGTCGACTCCCATCTGGAGACTGGCCAGTATAAACACCGTCTGTGCCTGGAGGCTGCCCAGTAAAACAGCCCTGCACCCGAGAACTTTCTTGCGGCTATAAAGGAGCGAGGAAAATAAAACAGGTGCATGCTTGATTGTTCGAAATTCGTTCAGTATGTCGCGGGCTTGGATGACAGCAGGTGGCTGAAACGAGCAGTGACATGGAATGCTGGGGGTGGCAGGCGATGACGATCCTTTGATTTATGGGATGCTCCTGTGGACAAAATCTCGCAGGTGGCAGAACATTGGGGAGTGGCAGGTTGCAGCCCAGGACAAAGCCCTCTGGCTGCAGTACCTGCCGGATTTTGTCACATTTATGCATATGTAATATAATTTTTAGGTCCCACCCCCTGTGCACTAAATGGGCTGCCGCACCATGGCATACATGTGCTTCACATGGCACTGGAAGCGCTTTCAGTTTGTTTAAATTCAGTTGCAACCTATACATGTGCCCAGCCTGTTCGAGGCAGTGCATGTGAGTTTCACTTCCTCACTGGTGAGTGCAACAACGAGGGTGTTTCAGCATACATCCTTTTTTGTGTCTGTAAGTTGCTAGGGTACGTGTCCTGGGCCGTGGCCATTCAGTCAGCTGATCGTACACGAAACGGACAAATCCAAAGTCGTGAGAAGGACACAAACATTCATTTTCAAAGGCCAGACCAACGAACGAATAAATGAAACAAATTGAAAAACAAATTAGCTTCCGAGGTCGAGTGAGTCAAAGACGAGAAGACCATTCCGGAGTCAAGTCATCGACGGTGCACTACATCAGGAGGAGAATCGGCGCAGAGCAGTCATTGGGTTCGAGATACTTGTGACAAAAGCGCGCATCCGATGTAAAAAAAGGAGGCACCGATGACAGAAGTATCAACAATGATCACAAAAAACTGGCCGAAATGTCCGGTGAAACGCGAATCACGAAGCTGAAAGTTGGAGAGCGCAAGCAACTTAACCAACCCAGGTCTTGGTGAAACCGCGTGAAACACGAACATGCAAGAGACGTGCAACGAGCAAGCGACCTCAGATTCCTCTCAAATGTTGTTCTGCAGGATGTAGTGAAGCCCAGCCAGACCACGTAGCAAAAAACATGGAAAGAAAGGTAGAGACACCGACAGTCACTATGGGCAAGAAGCGCGAACAACAGCTTCGGTCATGCTGCTGAGACGGCCCTCACCCCGGAAGTCTGAATCAACCAATCTGTTGCCACCGTTCAATATTCATAACCCATAACCATTCCATGTGTGTGCGTCTTGGTCGTGTCCAACATTTCCATTTCCAGACCGTCTTGGGTTGTCAATGTTTGCGCGGCGGAACACGACGTTCCGATCCAAGTTCTTTTAAAATAAAGAGGTTAGGAATGCATCCGGGCTGGTGTAGCAGAAATTGTAGCACAACAAATGCCATCAGCAAAACGGAAGTCCAACAGGGATATCGCAGTCGCCTAAGTCCAGCCCAGTCTCTGGGATAGCGGCTCAATTTGGGACAATGAAGCCTCTCAGAGAGGCTGGATGAGAAGATGGGACACAAAACCGGTGACGTGTTGGGAGGCAAACCCAGGGAGGCGGAGGCAGCAATCCAGCTTCAAAACAAAAACAAAAAAATGACCGTTGACAACAGACAGGCGGGCGCAGCATGCCACACCCGTTCGGAGACAGAACGGAGAACAAACCCAGACCCGATCCAAACTGGGAAAGCACTCAGACACAGCAGGAGAGATAGGCCCATCTAAAGGAACACAGCATGCCACACAAGGTGGACACTGTAAGAGGGCATGGGGAAACGCAACAACAAATCACGCACGTTTAAGGGATGAACTTTTCAATTGTTTTTTTTTACATGGCAGATGGGGCGTTGTATGTTGGTGAACACTTTGTCATGGCAATTTTGGTTGGGTGCTGTTGTGGTAAGGATGCACGTCGTGAAAGGTTTACCCTGTTTGAGCCGACCGACCAAAGGTTTGAATGGGAACATGCAGATTCGAGCAATTGAGATTTCCGACAAACCATAAGCAGGGCTTCTCGTTGACAGCCGTTTGTGGAGCTCTACAGCATCAACAAGGTGAGTTTGTTCGTTTTCGTTGGTAAGCTTTGGTACCCGTTGTCCTGTGCTGTCCTGCCCATGCAGTTTGTGGCTTCGTGCCATTGCTTCCGCTTTGTGTGCACTGGACCGCAGCAGACCATTCCAAATACCGCAATGAGCCATCCCAATTGGCAATGCATAGGAGAAGGGGAGAGTGAGGATAAAAGTAATTATGTTCCCCGGCTCCAAGCGCCAAAATCAATAGTTTGTCATTTCTTGCGCCAAGTTATATTCGCAATTTTTCAACTTAGGTCGGAATGTGTTAACACAACCGCACCAGCATGGGCCTTTATGGGCCAAAAGTTCGTTGCGAAAACAATATTTTTGATCCCCATCAAGTATCTTTGGGGTGGCGAGTTGAAGGAAACGTTGCCGGTGCCATGGTAATCATTTGTTTATTTCCGGTAAGTCAAAGGCTTCAGGTCACAAAGCTCGCCTCCGCGGTGGTATGACTGTTATAATTTTTATTTCTGATGCACCCTGGCTTCAGACTGCGGTCATATTGCATCCAATGGATGCTTGGTAAATGTGTATAGTCACGAGTTTGGTTATCCACCCAAAAAGTGAGTGCTTGGTAAATGTGTTGATAATGTTACCGGCAGTTTCTGTGCGGAATATGTTTTAACAAACATGTTTGCCGCCCAGAACTGCCACGACTGCGGTGGATGATTTGCGCGCACCAATGTTGGCTTAGGTACAGGGAATAAAATTCATTGAGTGAAAGGTAGAGTTTGAGGATTCTCGTCTACTTCAACTTCAGGGTGTTGTGCAAGGGTAGGAATTGGTTGATTTGGATCGTTTGATGTGTGTATTTGTATATGCTTTATAGTTTGGCTGTGTGTGCACTCGATCAGTTGACAAGAAACAATCGTTTTAAGGGGGGTGTGTTTTCCACTGAGCCATGGAATGAATTTTGTCAACTGTCCGTGACTCTTGCATTCGTAAGCGTTGATAAGGATATTGGGAAGTTCTGACAACTTGTTTTCACACTGTCATCGAGTCATCGTTTTTAACAAAACCATTGCATGCGCAATGAATCGAACTCAAACTTTTCTTTTGTGGAGGCATCAGCCTTTTGAACTTGTGAGTTTGGTTTTGGCAGGGTTGAACGTCCTGGCTACACTTTTTGTATCCTTTTTTCCCTCATTTCAGCGGCCCAAGAGAATGCATAGTGCTTGGTTGTGTCATCATCAGTGACAATGGCAACCGGTACCCGGATACATGTTAGGCTTGTGAGATGTGTGCTGGTATGCACCATGTTGGCCATCTACACTCTTTGGTCTGGAGAGGATTCGAATGCCTTTGCAGGAGGCAGCGTAGGAAGCCCTCGCTTTGATACGCTCGTGGCGAGGCCTGCTTACAAGCCGATTTTGCGACGAGACCCGACCATGAACAAGGAACTTCAGACATGGATGCGGCAGCAACTTCGATTGGTGAAGCGTCAAGAAGCTGGGGGTTTTTCAAATACGGTTGATCGGAAGAAGCTCTACCTGAAGAAATTAGGCCTCGACAAGAAAGCAGAAGAGCTCGACCAGAAGCAGCTCCGGCCGCCATGGCATTTGAAACACATCGTGCCCGGGGATAAGTTCGTAGGCAGCTTCCAGCATCCTGATCTATTCGGAGGGGAGGCATGTGACCTCACATTCGAAACCACCAGCGAGACTGAAGCCAATATTTTCTCCAAACGAGGTGACTTAGACGATACGGTGTCCTTGCAGCAAGACTACCCTATTGCCTTCGAGTCAGGGGAGCAGAAGGATAATGAATCTTAGACTTAGTTCAGGGATTGGAAGGGCTCAAAAGTAAGCGTCCTACCTGTTGTTTTTTGTGAGTTTGTGTTGTCCTGCTCCTGGCCGCCCCTGGCACGTGCCAGCATTCGAGTGTTTTCCAACTCATGAATTTCGCTTTCATACTGGTACCGCTGATCAGGACATGGTCGCATACACTTTTCACAAGTTCAGCGAGAAATGGAGAGACTTTGAACTTCCAATGCCTTCGGAGGAAGAATGTCAACATTTGACATTACCGATGCTTCAGCTCTTCTTCACTCAGGTGTGGCCATCAAGAACAAACCATCAGCAGGTTCTTGCTTTCTGAAACGGACTTGCATCTTAGTCTTGGATAGAAATTTGTTCTCGATTTTGGGGTGTAGCACTAGGATTTGGAGGGTTTCTTTCGTTGATTTGGTTGCAACACACTTTAGTCCAGGTCGCAGGTGTTGATGACTTCCCATCTGCCAGCGAGTTTGCCGAGAATTGCGCTGACCCCTCCAAGGGCATGACCCGGGAGGACTGAAACCCTGGAGGGAAGTGTTGGAATGTTGCACCACGGACGGTGTGGATTTCCGTCCCAAACTTGGTGATGTTGTTGGGGTGATGCAGCTTTTGTGTTTTTATTCCGTTTATTCCCCTTGCGAAGTGTTTATCCATTGGTGCCGGGGAACAGGAGTTCCTGGCATATTTGCGGGCTGAATCTCCAGACTATTTGGCTGCTTGTTACTAACACCATGTGAGACTGTGAGACAGGTGGATGATGTATGGGTTACATGAGGTTATGCCATGTCATCGTTTGTCCAATTAACCTGTTTACCCTGCACTAAGGAGAAATCCTTTCCTGGTTATTACACTGGGAGACGAATGCGCTTCACTGATGGGAAGTTGGTTTTTGAAGGTGACCTTCAAGAAATCGGAGACAACTTGATCTATGGTTTCTTTGGGCTGCATTTGGGATTTTTTCATCACCTTTTTTTCCACGAATTCTGCGCGAAGGCAGAGGATCAATTCGGAACGTATTTCCATTTAATTTGAACTGCTCTATGAGTCTATGAGCGACACCACAAACTGGTTCATTCCAATTTTGTTTTGAATACAGCATTTAGATATTTCCAGCGGTGCACTGGTGGTATGTCAATTCATCTCATAGTTGCCTTGTGTTTCATCACGCCGTGGTGTGCTTTGCCTTGCATTTGAGGTTTCCTTTCTTTTGATGGCAAGCCAGGTGGAACATTCTCCATGGAACTGTGCCTTCCTCAGATCAGACAGCCTTAAGCTGTGTTTCCCATGCTGCCGCCGCCGAAACCTCAGGGTGGTGAAGAAGAAGAAGTAAGTGCGCACTGACCCGATATGAGCCGGAGCACACAGCAACCAATTGTTTGAATAGAAATCCACATGTCAAAACTTTACTTTTTCGGTTCGCGCTCAGCGCATGCCCAGAAAATGTGGGGTTTGCTGGTGCTGCGTTGTCGGGAGCTGGCATGGCAAAGCTGCTGTTTGGTAATGTCTGCGTCTTGCAGCTTTTTTGCCCCGTTTTAGGGCTGAGAGACATGTTATTCTCAGCTCCTGCAACACCATCAAAACATCTGCCAGACTTTTGCCAGACTTTTGAACTCGGAGATTCTGAGAGCATTCGGGATAGTTAGTAAGGTACTTGCATCTACTTGGCATACTGTTTGGCTTGACTGGTCTTTACAGAGTGAGAGCTATTAAATGATAAACGAATCTAATGCAAGTAATCCTGCCTTTTCAAGTTGTATTTCGACCTAGATGAAGAGGCTCCACCGCCATGGACTGCATCTCTGCTCCTGGCTATGTGGATCAACCTTAAAGGGGCACGGCTAATGCTGTGATGTCCCGAGTTTGCCATGGATTCTTGATCAGCTTCATCCTGTCGGTGGCCGGACAAGATGCACCTTGGCTTCCCAGGGTGGACATCGAAGACTATGAGTGCCGCCGCTTTCTGCCTTCACCCGTGGTGAATTGGGGGGATCTCCGGCAGCGCTTCGGGGATGTGGTGAAAATCTTGGATGAAAGGACCTTGCGGCCAAGAACTTTGACGCCGGACGCCATGATGAAGTTCCAAAGCGCCCAGGTGGAGCTCTTGGAGTTTGCTGCCGTGGTTCTATGGCGTTTCCCCGTGGCCTTGAACGAATGCCCCCTCGGGGCAGTTACGGCCTCCCTCTTTGCTACCTTGATGGCTTTTCTGGAGAAAGATGAGTTGTCGAAAGGTCCACTGAAGTCTCCTTATGACAGGTTTTTGACCGATCTACGTCAGCAAGCTTTTCTGGAACTTGTTTCGCGTGACCTGGCAGTTCTTTTGGATTTGGCACCCTTGCATGTGACTGCTGCGTCGGAGTGGGTGTCCTTTCACTTGCTTCACATTTATTTGCCAAAGATCAGAGCTGAAATATATCAAACCGTTCCACCTGAAAGCCTGACCTGTGCTGGTGTGTCCGTTTCGGGCTATAAATCTGAACGGATTCTAGACATGCTACGTCGCCATATTCCTTATGCTTCTGGCCGGGACATTGAAGGGCTGAAGTTCCTGCGTGGGTTGGACCCGGTGGTGAGTGCGACCATGACCCTGGGCTGCATCAGGCTAGTAACGTAGCTTTGATGGATAGCCTCGTAGTACGAGGGTCACATCATCACAGAAAAACCTCGGTATCCTGTCATATCTTGTCATACGCTCTACTTTCTCTACTTTCTGTTTCCTATATAATCTGATCCCAGCCCATGCAACACCAGGGGTACTAGTAACTACTTAGTACTACTTTTCAACCGTGCGAAGGAAAGATCCACGTGAGTTTTCCACCAGCTTTGTCCAAGCGTGTCCTGCGGGTGCAGCAGCCTTTGCTGCTGCCTCTGCGATGCTGGCGCTGATGTCCAATCCATCCCTCTTCGAGCGCTTCAGCAACTTGGCTCTTTGGATCCTGCGCAAGCATACCTCGGCCCCTCGGTTCGCATGGTCCTGTGCAGTTGGTTCATGTAGTTGGACTCCGTTGCAAGTACTTTTGACAGAATGTGGGAATCTAAATAGACTTTTTTTGGGACTTTTCGGGTGAATGTCATGCCAGCTAGGCAGGCTAGGTGACACATAACATGTCACATGATATCACATGGAGTTGGTGGGGTGAGGGCGATGTTAATTTTTTTTGGAGCTTGCACACAGATGGGTTGAACGTGCACACATGGTGGATGTTACGCATGAATTTGCATGCAAGGTGGAAACTACGCAACTGTTGAGTCAACATACGGATGGGAAGTTCCAACAAGATCCTGATTCCAACAATCCCCACAAGCCTTTGTCCAAGCTAGCTTTCCAACAAAGTTTGGTCATGGAAGGACTGCAGACGTCCATCCCGAAATGAATAGAATTGTCAAACAATGGATGTGGTGTACTAGTAGCTTTCCCCGAGATCCGATAAGAAGATTCTGAGCTGTGGGAAGATCCTGTCCAAAATTAAAGCAGTTTTCGAAAAGCCTTTTCGGAGCCGAATCTAAAACAACGATGCTTGAAACACCACAGCCATCCAAGCAGCGTGGACTGTGTACGGTAGTTCTGCTAAGTTCTTTTCTCAAAGGCTAAAAGGCTATAGGGCTGTGAGTTGTAAGAGTCTGTTGCACTGATTGTGAATTTGCATCTGTGAAAAATAGGCTATGTAATATACAATCAAAAATGAAAAACATGTTCTCTATTGATCTCTTTTGGTTCCGCAATCCACCTTTCGCTGCGTGAGGAAGTATTGATGGGAGCGACTGCATGGACGTTGTTCCATGGCTTGGCCAAGTTGGGAAACTTTGCTTTGAGATCGTTTGATCTCGTGCTCGGCGACCCAGGGATGAAGCGGGGTATGGACAGATGCACAGAAAGGGGCATGAACATTTCAACAGGTTTTGGTTTTCTGTCAGCTTTTGGTCATACAAATGATGCTGCTGGTGCTGCTGCTTCTGGAGATGATGAAGATGCTGACAATGATGAAAAAAAATAAGGCAGATACAATGACGGCGGTGATGGCGGTGATGATGACTGCGAGGATAATGATGGCAAGGACAAGGAGGACTATGTTGACGATGATGATGATGATGATGATGATGATGATGATGATGATGATGAAGATGATGGTGATCATCATGATGTTGTTGATGATGAGGAGGCTGAGGATGTGGACCATGATGACGATGGTGACGTGTAGAGGATGAGAATAAGGAAGAGGAAGAGGAGGAGGACGACCACCGCTGGGACGACGACGTTGGCGGCACACACAATGATTACGATGTTGATGAGAGGCAAATGATGGGTGGTGATGGCAAGGAATGCACAGACATTGGACTTAGGTGGTCTCCAGCTGAACTCTTGCAGCTGCCTCAAGATCCCCATGACTTTGATCAACTTCGTCGGGATCCGGCTCTCAGGGTCTGGTGGAACGGTGGTTGGAAAAAAGGATGAAGAAAGGGGGTTGTAACTTTTGGAGGGCTGGTGTTTCAATTGCCATGTTGTAGGAAACGCCATTGCCATTGGATTCCGAACTTATGTACTTGTTGAAGTTCACATTTGCGCACGGTCCCCTTCACTTTGCACAGTTTCGTACAGCCTTTCGGTACAGACTGCGCCAGGTGAAACATTTAGACCAAGCAGAAGCTCACAACCACCTGGCCACTCGAGAAATTGCAGCATTTCTGCGGAATATCCTGGATATCCAAAAGGATTCTGAAGCGATGGTCTACATTACTGCTGTTGGTGGTGTGCCATTTGCCGATTATATTCAAGGACTTCCAACGCAGTTCATGGAGATTCACTAGGAAAAAAAAACAGAACCCCCCCAGCAAGGGACCTTGATAGGTTGCAGTGAAGTTGTTGGGAAGACGGAGAAGGCCCTAGTTTTGCGAACAGTGGAGGATTCGTGCGACGGGCCTTGAAAGTGGGTCTACCTGCATTGGTCATGGCTTGCATGGATACGATCGCCCTCAACAGATGCTTGAAGGAGGGCTGCAGACAACACGGGGGGGGGATTCTTAGGGGACCTCAAGTGGCGGGCATGTGGAATCAAATCGGTCCGTGCAGGTGGTGCAGGAGATGCAGGGTAGCTTGGTTGCAAGGGTCGCATGGTGCGTTTCGGAAACCAAGTTTTTCTTTCCAGCGGAGATCAAGGTGGCTCGCAGCGGGTGCTGTGTGTCTCAGCCACAGAAGGACTCAAGGCTGCATTAATTGGGTGCTTCCATCAGTTTTGCCTGCAATTTTCCTGGCACTAAGGACATGTCATCTTCATTAAGCATGCCTTCTTACCCATCCTGTTGAGTGCTGCAGTGGATACTGTTTGGATCGACTTCGATACCTTCATTCTTCAGGCCCCGCTGCATTTCAAGCACCCATTGGTGACAAGTGGATTCCACCCCTGTGGCAGGATCCATCGCCAGCCTTCAAGGCCACTAGGGAATCTCCACGAGAAGTGCTACCAAGACGTTCCCGGGTGGCTAGGATGTGATAGTGAGTTGACTGCTGGGGCTTCTATGTTTCGTTTCAATCATGAAAGCCTTCCGCTTCATGTCACGAACACACATGCACACACTTACAGCACAGCAAGGAATGTACTGTACAGGCCGGGTATACCAGGTATGTTTTTATTTACTACGTGATTTATGTGTCTTCGACTGATTGAGAAGGGTCACAATGGCGACATGGAGCCCAGGTACGCTTTGGATCATTCTTGTTTTACAACGCTTCGGATCTTTGCAACCTCTCCAAGATCTGTGACCCAAGGCGGGGTGGGTACTGACCATCAACGCCATCGAAAGGGTTTGAACGTCGGCTTGAGGGCTGGAGACTTGCTTGGTCCCTTGCAGGCAATATTGGGAAATGAATGTGACCTCATCAATGGAAGAGAGCCCCATGGACTACCAAGGGGTTGAGATCTTGGTCACTGAGCATTGGGATGCCAGATGTTTGAACAATGGGCTCTTCTACGTCCGTGCCTCTTATCGGACGCTGGTCTTTTTCCACTTGTTCCTTCGTCAGATCTATATCAATCCTTACACCGACAATCAGAATCTCTTCGATGCCTTCCTTTCACACTCCACATTGGATACAGCAGTGCCAGAAGCGCGACCCCTTTTGCGCTATGCCTTGTTGGATATCGACCAGCAGTTTGGGTGCGCTGAAGGTCATGCCAACAGCGATGCCACTGGATCCCCCAGCGGCCTGGTGACCTTCCACTTTTGGGCCTCCGACTTCCGCACGCGCGAGGCGGCCGAAACGGAGAAGGGTGGGGCTGCTTCGGAGGGTGGCCAACGCATCGTGGCCAGAGATGGTGTGGAGAGGGTGCAGAAAGTGCGTGCTAAGAAAGATGAACTCTTTGAGATTTTCTTCTCTGAAGCTGCGCAGGTGGGAGTTGGATGGAAAGGAAAAGAGAGATGATGGAATTGAGTATGAACCAATAACCAATCTGTTAAAAAAGTAGCTTTGGAGTTGGCCACCGGTGAAAAATTTAGATGTGACTGGTGTTTCATTGGAGTGAGAGTTGCAGATTTCAGTCGTCACACCAGTTGAAAGCCGTCGTTTAGTCATACTCTTGGCCCCAGGAGCAGTACGAAAATGGCTCCATGGGTGTTCCAGTTGCTGGAGCTGATTTCATCGTGCAAGCTCCTTATTTGAAGTGAGGTTTTAAGATTTCACTTTGCTTAACTCGTTTTTGTTTGCTCCTGAAGCAATCCGGCATAGTTATTTTTCTGATGATCCACAATGCATGCCACAAAAATTGCAAAGACACCTGACCCAACAAATGCACAACCCTGAATCATTCTCTTTCCACTTTGTGTGTTGATATCACATGGTATTGCTGTCATCAAGTAGAGCCTCATGAGAAAGAGAAAGAACCCATATGTTGTATCCTTTTTCATACTAGTATGCAGTGTCAATGTAATAACTTTCAGACCATTTTTATCTTTTACAGTCCAAGAGGTTACATTCTTGAAGAGTTTGCTTCAACTTTCCTTGTGAAGTCACAGACGCAAATACACATCTTGCTGCCTGATTCAGGTGCAAGCTCCACAACCCAACTGGAGAGGTATGTGCTCCGTGACTGCCGTGGGGGTTGAGGATTTGGTAGATGAGCGCCTACTTCAAGGTGAGCATGAACTCATTGATTGGAAAGCAGCTACCAATGTCATGGGTGAGAATGAGGAAATTTCTACAGAATGTGTGGTGAAACCCAAGTGTGAAGGTATTTCCTTGGATGAATGGACTTTGGCCTTACAAGCCATTGCACAGTTGGGAGAGAGCTTGGTGGAAAACCCTTCAAAAGATTTGGATTTGACACAAGTAGCTATGCTGAAGCAACGTTTGAGGGCGTTGGATGTTGGAACCTTATTGACAGTGAGAGCATTTAATCAGTATGGGCCCAAGAGGTTGGCAGCAGAGCTAAAAGAGCTCTTAGCTTGAGGCCAAAAAGGTGTATTCACTGAGTCAACTGAGTCAACTGGCAACCTCGATTTCTGTATTTTTGATAGACTGTGATGTAGCTAAATTCTCATTGATCAATATGATCAGCCATCATCATGTTTTCAACGAACCAGGCACGACTAGTTTTTGGTTTAGCATGTTTTGAGCTCAAGACTGTGAGAGTCCCAAAGAAGCTACAATCCACATGATGTCGAAAGAATCCTTTGAATTAGCATATTGATTTTGATTAGCGCATTGCCGAATTGTCATGTCTCACCAATGATTGCCGCTGAATTCTTCCTTTGGTGAGACTAACCCAATGGATATGCAGTGATCAGGTGTCTTTGACTTGAAAGTTGCCATAGCCATGGCTATGGCCGTTGCTCCACTACCTGTTCCTCGAGCCTCTTCCAGTGCTGCCAGTGGGAGTTGTCGCCGCGGTCATTCCGAAAGGCCTCAGGTGTTGACAACCGGTCTTGGACTGTCCCTGGTGCTACCTGCAGCCGGCTATGGGTACAGGATTCGAAGCTGATGTGATTACAGTATGGATGGTTGAAGGGTTGGGACCTTGTTGCTTGTTGTTTCAGTAATCAGTCATGGTCATGAGTTGATGTGGAGCAAGGTTCAGGATCAAATGCTTTCAATGGTTGGGTCTCAAGAATAGATGCTCTTAGGCTTCCATGAGAAGTGTCTTTGGCTCAAGTTTGACAGCATGACAATGACAATTTACATATTTCCTAGCTTCCCTTCAAGTTCCATGAGCTGGATCACCGCAAAAACTCAATATATAAAACTTCGCATTTGCAAATCAGGTAGACTTCACCCAAAAGTCAGCCATCTCAGACCTGCCAGTACCTTGTGAGAGGATGCCCAATGTTTTGAAGCTACATAGTAATCAGATGCAATCAGTAAGAGGAGTTAAGCTTGGCATTTGGGGTCGGGGCCGTTTGCTGAGTATGTTGCATTTGTTGCATGGCGTCATCGGTGGTAGAAGCGGCACGCCAGCAGTTGCGTGGAGAGTGGTCTGACTGGGCGCCAGTGTGGCGTCGCCCCAGCCGCGGCCCAGGCTCGCGCAGCCAATCTGCCGACCCACCGGGGCACTTGGCACCCTTGGGTGACAAGGGTGAACCGGGCGGCACTGGCAGCACTAGCAGTGGGCGTAGGCCCGAGCGGCCAGGGCGAAGGGCCAAGGGGCTTCTGAAGCCACGTAGCCAATCTTCATCCTGTGAGTCTTTGAGATCTGCGGAGTGGCACTTTGGCAACGTGGAGGAGCTGAAGGTGGAGAAGGTGGAGAAGGTGGATTGTTGGGAAGATGCTGAGCTACAACAACTGGAGAGAGAACTGGAGGACAAACAGTTGAAATTGACTGAAGTTAAGGCGAATGGTCGTGTCCTGGAAGAGCGTTTGGAAGCCACAGAGCGAGATGCCAGGCATTTCGGGGAGACAGTGATGGCGCTGGAGGCAGGATTGCATGATGCAACTGCCGAGGAACATGAGCCACATCGGGAGCTCCGCCAGACGGTAGAAGCAAGGAAAACAAGCCAACCATCCCTGGACAACCTGGTCGATGAGTGGGCACGTGCTAGGGCAGCCATAGGCTTGTCATGATTGCAGGTTTCTTCTCAGGTCTGACTAGTTTGATCTGGAGGTTTCACACACCAAATGAAGTGAGTTTGGTGGAACAAAAATCCAAGCGCCCTTGGTTCTCTTGTCTAGACTTGAACACTTTTCACGTTTTTTTCACTTGCTAGTTATGGACGATGCCACTCATAGACGCTTTTGCAGGACCCGCAGCGGACGGTGTCGGCGCTATGCCAGTGGAGGAAGGGGTGTCCCACTGGGAAACATCTTCGATGCGCTTTGGCGAAAGTGGGTTGATGTAGGAAATTGGTAGGGGCTGGCAATCCTCTCAACTGTTTGAGTGGAATCGGGCGATGAAGATCCACAATTTGCCCCGAGGTTGTTGGTCAAGGTGGTCGCACTGGAGTCGGAGGTGGCTTTGTTGGAGGTCCTCAAGAAATGCTTCGTGGACAGCCAGGCCAAAGTGTTTCAACTGGGACAGGTGACTTGAGAGCGACGCATTCCTATTTTCTTACTGCATTTCCACCATTACCTATTCAATGTCCTAACGCCCATCCAGCTTGCAGATTAGTCTTGTTATTTCTAGAGGCTTCTAGTCTAACCTCGACTCATGGTAAATTGGTGGTTTGCGTTGGCGGTTTGGATTCCTGTGATTCCGTTGTTGAAGGGGATTCTTACTAGAATCCCAACCACCAACCCAAACAACCAAATTGCCATTTGTTGATGTTTAACCTGTTGAAGTCTGTGGCGGTGTTTAACATAATTTTGTGTTGCAGGAGGACAAGACGATAAGAAGGCACAAGAGGTGCGTGGTGGGCGGAGAAGCGTCTCGATTCGCTACATGAAGCCTTTTCTGGATGTTCCTTCCCCCCATATTCTAAGATAGAACGGCCTTTAACTTTATATTTCACATAGAAGATGCATTTCCCATTGCCATGTTCCGAACCCCAGAGTTTACTCGAGCGCCGTGCGCCGATAGACTTGTGATTGGTGGCGACCTTCTCCCTGTCAAGGTGCTAAATAACATCAAGAGCTTCCAGATGAAGCCAAGAGAGGTGAAAGCATACCTTGATCGCTACATTATTGAGCAGGCCAACAGTTGTAGTTTTCTTTTTGTCCCATTGTTGTTATCTATGTCAGTCTATGTCATTGAAGGCGCTAACAAACGCTTCAAACGCTTGGCTTATCTTACAGACCCTTCTGCAGGATGATGCTAAAAGGGTATTGAGTCCTGGTTGCATTTGATGTTACGATTCATTTCCATGTATTTCCTTGGCGACGACTTTGGAATTTCTCAACTTAGCAGATCTTTCAGCCTCACGTGTCTGAGAAACCCAAACACAACATCTTTCAAAAAAAAACGACTTGGGTCAAAACACAAAAAAGCCAAAAAAAAACAAAAATAAATCTCAAAGGTGCCGTCTTTCACTCCATTGAGTGTGCCGAGTGTGACTTGGACCCATCGTTTCTTTGAGGTCTGTGGCTCTTTGTGATCACTACAACTGGGCCAGGCGTTGTCTTGATGATCCCAGTCTTCGGAACAAGAACTACACCAAGCCGTTGCTTGGCGGGCCAGGGGGTCAGAGAATGAGTGGGTTTGGTTGGAAAAATGCTGTGAGCTGTTGCTGCCTTTCATCCCTTGTCAAGGTGCCTTGTTGAAAACCCATTTCAAACCAGCATACGCGAGGCTGCTAGAGCATGCTTAAGCCGAGGAACATCCTGGTCTCTGGACCAACTGGAAGTGGTAAGACTTATTTGGTCAGGACTATGGCCAAGATGTTGGGAGTTCCCTTTGTGAAGGCGTTTGCAGTTGCCAGTTGCCGATTGTTAGTTGTAGTCAAAGGTGCTGAGGAAAATGCACATTTAGGTGTTGTGTGCGATTCCTGATGTCTACTTGGACACTGAAGGTAACGTCTATCATGGGATTATAAATTATAAACGATGGCCACCTTCCCCTCCCAACCAGTCATCAGGGCTGGCATCTCCCACGGACAGTCACAACAGGCAGATGCCACCAAATTCTCAGAAACTGGCATTGTTGGTGAAGATGCTGAAGATGTTGTGAGACAGTTGGTGGATGCTGCTGGAGGAAGTTCTGCAGTTGCTGGATATGGCATGGTGCACCTTGCCTAGATTCCTAGATGTATAGACTCAGGCAGTCTCATCCTTATGGATCTTGTGATTGCACCGCATTCGGAGCTTCAGGTTCTTCAAACTTCAAATCAGTATACATCGGACAGCATCTAGTGACTAGTGATATCTAGCAAGAGCGGAAGGATTTCTTTTTGATCACCCTGGCATCCGAGCAGTCCAGGTACATAGATGAGGTCGACAAGATTTGCAGTGCATCGGGTGGAATGTCCGGTAGAGGCGGTTGGAGTGGATCTCAAGTTCAAAGTGACCTGGCTGCGGGGTTTGGGAGCATCAGGTGCAAATTTTTCAACCCCTGGAGGTGTAGCGGCTAGCGCACCAGTGATCATGAATCATGCGAGATTTTTGGTCCCGGATTCAGGTAGATTGGTAGTTGTCCATGTGGTGGGGTTCCCAGGTAACTTTCTGAAGATCATGGAAGACACTGAGGTGAGGGTGTGGTGTTTGTAGTTACGGATAGTTGTGTTCATTCCGCATCAAGAGTCCGCAGGTGAGCGCTAAGAACAGCATGCAGGCAAGCCTCTCTAGCATGTGGCTTGCTTGCATTTCGCAACGGTATAGTCATGGCGGACTTTGGGATGAAATGCCAAGGTTTGGAGGTGGCCAAGATGAGTCCATCTCCACCAAATTTGTGCCTGGCTTGTGATGGACTTGATCAGAAAAAATGCTCATGTTGAAACGTGAGTGCGAAGCATGTGTGGTAGAACTCGGTATAACTGAGGTGTTGTTCATCTTTAGCGGCGCATTCACTGGAATGAATGACATCATCAAGAACCGTGTGGGTGACCCATGGAAGTGCTGAAGCAACTTCCTTCCATTACCTTTTGTGAATTTGTAGACCTTGCATTTTCCGGCGGCAGGTACAAAATCCATGGGCTTTCTGGCTGGTGACGCAACCACCGAAGAGGTGAGAATTGAAGAGCAACAAAGTTGCTCGGCAGAACATGGCAGATCCACATTTTCCCTGAAGTGAAAGAGGAGTAAGATGCATGGGACAGCAGGGAAGCTGCTGAAGTGCTGGAGATAGATGCATTTTGTACTTTGTGGAGTACTACGGTATGTGTGAGTTTTAGCCGGCAGCGCGGTTTGGAACTGGAGAGGCTATTTACACTTGGCAGAAACCAATGATTTCATTGAAGCTGGCCTCGAGCCGGAATTCGTCGGGCGCGTCCCGGTGCGAGTTGCCAGGGGCCCTCAGAGGGAACCATTGTGACTTTGTGAGCGTCGTTCGCTGCACAAAGAAGTGTGGAGGGACGTGACGGAATTATGTAGGAAATTGGGACAACACTCCCCGCTCCCAAGAATTTCTATCACTTACAGGCACTCTTTGCTGTGTTTCCAGCTGTGTCGAGTCCCTTTCCTTCCTTCATCTTGGTGGCTTTCATGACATCCTCATGAATCATGGTAGGACTATCCCCATTCGAGGCCATCAGGGCGTTAGATGCGAAGGACTTGTACAAGATCCTCACTGAGGCTGAAGATTCCATCTTACCGCAGTTTCAGATACTTGGAGTCGGAGGGATAGTTTGATGCTACTCTGCTGCTTGTTGTGGAACCACCATTTGTTTTTTTGGATGATTTCATTTTTGACCAATCTATGCAATATCTACCAAAAAATCCACTGAATAACTTTGACCAACTGTTTAGTTTTGCCCAAAGCCAGACAGCAGTTGTCAGTTCAGTTTCCTCATGTTACTTTGGCTTGCAGGTCTGGCTAGAAATTTCTTCCATCATTGTGGATACCCTGTATGTAACCTTCAGGATGCCACAAGATGCCTACAAGGTTTTGAACTTCCTAGGGGTTGCGCATGCTTTGTATCCTTACAACTCTCATCCTTTAGCGAAAAGGAATGACTTCTCCGGCTATGGCATCACACTGAAAGTGTCCAGGTTGCACGGAAAATTCCCACGATCCAAACAGAAGGGTGTTGAAACTAAGGGAAGCCTTGAGCGGAGGCAGGTATCTATCAGGTTCAAAGTTTAAACTCATATTTCAGATTTTAGACGTCAGATTTTAGACGTTGGTCCGTGGAAGATCTCAGAGTTGAGTTGAGTTTCTTATCTACCTTGATGGATCGTGTGCACCTACCCAACGAATCGTGATATGTTGATTTTTGTCGGTTTTTGTTTTTGTTTTTCCCTCCCGCTCCATCCAATTCACTCAAAACACAATTCTGCACTGCGTTTTTCTCCGTTTCTGCGTTTTCGAGGCGGACGAGGCGGCCTTGCGCCGTGTGGCGGAACTGGCTGTGGAGGAGCGCACAGGGGCACGGGCCTTGGTCACGATTCTGGAGAAGGCGAGGCAAAAGGACACCTGCAGCGTCGTTTGTCGTTTGTCGTTTGTCGTTTGTCGTTTGTCGTTTGTCGTTTGTCGTTTGTCGTTTGTCGTTTTGTCGTTTTGTCGTTTTGTCGTTTTGTCGTTTTGTCGTTTGTCGTTTGTCGTTTGTCGTTTGTCGTTTGTCGTTTGTCGTTTGTCGTTTGTCGTTTGTCGTTTGTCGTTTGTCGTTTGTCGTTTGTCGTTTGTCGTTTGTCGTTTGTCGTTTGTCGTTTGTCGTTTGTCGNTTTCGTTGTTGTTGTTGTTGTTGTTGTTGTTGTTGTTGTTGTTGTCGTTGTTGTTGTTGTTGTTGTTGTTGTTGTTGTTGTTGTTGTTGTTGTTGTCGTTGTCCTTATTCTTTTCTCCCTGTTTTGTCAGTGTTGTTTCTGTTTTTTTGTGAAATGTCATGGTGGCAGCCAAAAGAGACAGATGCCAACTGTGTACTGAAGAGTTTTTATTTTAATTCATGCTTTGTGTTGTCTCCAAGGGAGCATCTTAGTCAAAGTCAGGATGTTGCACGAACTTGGTGCAGGTGCTGCGCAATTTCAAATTTGAGCTGCCATCCACCAGTTGCACAGAGTTGAGGCTGACTCGTGAGATGGTGGATGATCCTACCAGATGCTTGGTGGACTCGTCTAAGTTGCCTTTGTTTCATGGAAGCTGCTGAGAGAGTCAAATGATGGCTAGCAGCTAGTGATTTGAGGTTTCGATTTTTCGATTTCATGTTTTTTTTGGGTTTGGGCCACTTGAGAGTGGCTTCTTTGGCCCAATGGCCCAACACGGTAGCGACTCAGTGAGTGTGAAAATCAACTGAGGAGCTTTGCAGGATTTGTTGTGTTCCCCGACCTTGGCACGGATGGATGTGAATCGTTGGCTGGAGAAGGTGGAAAAGACGTCCCTGGGTGTAAGGTGGTTTTGTCACCGTGTTGAGGAGATGTGGGTGGCAATTTCTTGGGTTTTGTCAGTGCAGGATAGTGTAAGCGTTGTGTTCTGCTGTTTTGCACTGCATGTTACTGCTGCATGTTGGCAAGATTTGTGAAGTTCGGGAAGAGGGTGCATGACACAGCCTCCGCTTGCAAAGGTCAGAGATTCGCGTGGACATGCCAGATGAAGTGCGAGAGAGGGTAGTTTCAGAATGTGTTGCTTGGCCGTTCCAGGAACTCGGAGTTCAACAGAATTACCAGTATCATCTGCATCAGATCGTGACAGTATAGTTTACCATTTGCTTGGATGACCACAAATAATTTTCGTGGAATCAAATTATATAGGACAATGAAGGAAGGACATCGTTTTTTCAACATTTCTCATAGTGAGCATTGGGTATCCATAATCGCGTAGGGAGCACGTCTTTTTCTGGGACATCGCTGAGGCTACACGCCGGCAATCCGCCGAAACGGTCCTGGACAGCATGCTGCGCGAAACGGGTGGGGGGCCCAAGGGGCAAGGCTTCACATCGTAGCTGTAGCTGGAGCTGCTGCAAGGGTATGAAGATGGAGGAATGGACTCGACTCCTATCCATTCATAGTAGCCATTCCTCAAGTTTGGCCACCCAGGTGTCATCTCTGGCTTTGAGTCTATTCGCCACATGGCTCAACTCCTGTCGTTTTAAACTTCCCGTTTCGGAAGTTTCGGGGGTTGTTTAGGGAATTCCCATGTTGGAGTGCTGAGGCGAAGCTACCAACAAACGTGTGGAGTTTTTTGGTATTTCTGAAGCGATGTTGGAGAAGAAGCTTGGGCGTGCTTGATTCACTTTTGATGCACCTGATGGATTTTAGTTTTTTCCAAGCAAAGCGGACCTAACTGTTGAGGAAAGCAGAGCTGTGACCAGTGCCTGTACTAAGGCCTCAGGAAGAGATGGAGAAATGGACCAGAGAATTGGATACCATGAGTGAAAGTGAAGACTAGCAGATTGGAACATCACGTTTTAACGGCAACATACATGCCTCCACTTGGATGTTTTTGGCCTTTGGTTTTCGCTGCAACTGGTGACAAGACCAGACTGCGCCATTTTCCAGGGCTTATGCTTCAAGAGCAGGGCTTCTGATTCATTCTATGTTACCATCCATTGTACATGTCCATGTCGCCATTCCTTTTTGTTGCCTGAGAGAGCGAAAACATCCCATTCCCGTCTAGATTCTGCCATTATTTTGTCATGGCCATTCGAATCATAAAGCAATCACTCACTGAATCGCACTGACTTAAGGGCAATGAGGATTACCATGTGACCCAGCCACCCTCGTTTCGCGAGTCAGCGTGACAGCCTCGCAGTTGCAGTGTAAAAAGTGTTCGTCTCAAGGGGATTCGGAGTTGTTGCACCAATTCTTGTTGCACTCGTTGCACACAAAGACCGGTTGGAATGTCATTTCATGTCATTTCCTTTCTCAGGTGACTGAACTCGACATGATTTTCCACTGCAGATTGGCTCAAGGCCCACCGGATTTGTCTCGCGTGCCTGGATACTTCGCCCATGTACGAGGAGGTTTGGACCGTTGGACCCTCCAATTCCAATCAGTATCCTTTAGCAGTTAGTCAGGGTTTGGATATTGTCATGTGCCACGCAAATTAAAGTTACATGACTCATGCAGCTCATCAATGACTGCAGTCACGAAAACAACTTGCGTCTGAAAAAATTCAAGACTGTGTGGTGCCCGCGCTGCTTGACAGCTCAAGCCTGCAAAGGGGTAGCTTTTGATCTTCCCTTCAGCTGAGCATCAAATGTGAACTAAGATAACTGCGATGGAAAACACAACGAACTGTAAGATTTATATTAAGGTACTATATCAGGAGCCTCGAAGGGCCGCTCCTCTCGAGCAAAGATCTGGGTGGTGAATCCGCCGTTTGCCCCACCTGAAGAGCTCAGTTGTGCCATGAGCTCGGGATGTCAATCCGTTGCTGCAGGCAGCTCCCTTGGCTAGTTGGTAGCAAACACTTGGCTTATTCAAATTCCATGTCCGACAAGTTGCTGCTGGTTGCACATCTTATCCTTTTTGTTCCGGGGCACTTTGGACATAACAGGAAGGCCATCATGCCTTTTGCTGCAAATGCCATTCCCTTCATGTTGCATCACTGCAGGTGTGGCTGACTCGGCTGATAGCGACTCAGAGATCCCCACAGAGGTGCGGTTGCTATATTGCAGGTATTGTAAGTGTTGTGGTTTTGCTGCCAAAAACTGTTTTGGGAGGAAGGAATTGATATTCTTCAACAATGTGTCCCGACCACCACCAGGAGCAGAGCGTGGGCGTGACCATGTCCACAGATCGAACTCCACGTGCTGGGGAGATTCAATTGGCATCGCCCGATGCTGCTTGGGCAGCACACGTTGTGTCGAGGGTGGTCCGACTCGTCCTTTGTTTGAGGGAAATCTTGCAGCTGAGGTGACTCCGAAATCCGGAGAGGCCACACGTCGCTCCAATACCTTGGAGTCCTGTGCTGGTTCGCCTGAAGCCAACTCGGGCACGGAGCGAGACATGTGCTCAGATGCAATGAAGCTGAAGTTGTGCAAGGTTGAAAGCACGTGTGTTAGCATCTGTGCAAAGTATATCATATCTAGAATATCATGTTTGGATTCAGGTTTGTAAAAGATGCAAACTAAAAGTAGATGGTGTGTATATATATATATATATATCTATTCAAAAACATATACTGTACAGTGTAGTGTTTTACAGTTTTTGACACAACATACATGCACATATGGACCCCCTGCATGGCTCACAGAAGTCTTAGAACAGCAAGAGATATGGCCAGACATGGCGACCATTGCCGCTGTTCATGGCACAGGAGGCAAATGACTTTTGCATCGTGTCTGCGGATGGAAGGACGTCGGAAGTCTCAGATCTTTAACGGGACTCACCGTCAATCATCTTCGAGCTACCATGTTGCCAGGTTTTCTGAGGAGCACGAAACGGGTTGTCCCAGTGAGGACTGACAATCATTGGGTTATCATTGCAGTGAGCATCTTGTGAGCCAAATTTTTGCTATGCACAGAAAGTATCCATACCCATCTCACCATCCTCGCCGTTTGTCAAGGTGAGAGGAAGGAATATCATAAATGATCTCATATTTTCTTCGAGTCCAACTCCCTGGTTCAAACTGATTACATACCATACCTCAACTGCAAGGGGTGCTCCGGCTGAACGACCAAGAATTTTTCATTCATTGTCCCAATCTGACAAGGAATTAGAGATCGCCTCCAGCGAATCACCTGCAGAGCTAGAGGAGGACTGGGTTACCGGTTACCAAGCTCCCTATAGGCCTAATTGTTCCATCTATGCTGGGTAGCTTTTTCGCTGAGCCATCAGCGAATCAGCGACAGGAGATGCCGTTGCATTTCATGAGTCGGTTGGATGGCAAAGAGCACTATGGTCAGCTGATTCGTAATGTTGGCACCTCAGCCCGGCGGAAGAGTTTGTCCCGAAGTGTTTGGATATTGATACGGTTTCGGAGAGAAAAACCACGGAGGCGAAACCAAAAATCACATTTTTTGAACATGTCATAAACTCATAATCATAGGAATCCTTTTGTGTAAACCATGTAGATGCCATATGATACACATATAATATAAACATGCAGCTACTAGATTTGATACAAACCTTTGGCAAACCTCTTAATTCTCGAGGTGGAACTCCTTGGACGTCGCTACCTGGTGGTGCGTACCGAGCCCAATGAGGAGGATTCACATCAAGGTGCCAAGGGCTTCAGGGGGCTTCAGTGCTTTGAAACATTTCTGTGTTTTACCCCAACCTAGGGAGATGATCCAATTTGATTATTATTTGATCAAGTGGGTTGGAAATCACCAACTAGTTCTGTATTCTTTATGCAGAAAAATGTTTTTTTTCTGAATTTGACTTGATCGTCCTGTCTATCCTTCTTTCTTCAGTGTTTTGGTGGTGATGATGGTGACAACGACAATAATAAGGACAATGAAAATGGCAATGACCATGACATGACAATAGCAATGGCAATTGAAATGACAATGACAATGACAATGGCAATGACAGGGACAGTGGCAATGACACTGGCAATGACAATAACAATGAAAATGGCAATGACCATGACAATGCAAATGACAATCAATGAACATGACAATGACCATGACAATGGCAATGGTAATGGCAATGAAAATAGCAATGACAATGGCAATGAAATGACAATGCAAATGCAAATGGCAACGACAATGACCATGACAATGACAATGGCAATGGCAGTGACACCGACTATCATCCTTTCACCTGTTATGGCAATGAACATCTTGGAGGTCTTTGGGAAGAACCCTGACCTGAAAGAAGTCTTTTGATACAACAAGATATGAGGTATTCAAGAGCTTGGATTCTCTTCTCACCATAATTTTGGACCATTGTGAGTTCCAGGCTTGAGATCTATCATCCATGTCTTTGGCTTGGGTTCCAGACTCAGAGTTCAGACACCTTTCCTCACTTGTCGATGGGTGCTACTCAAAACACGTTTCCTATTCGCATTCGACATTGACATAGACATACATGACCTAGGGTTTCTTGCATTTTAGGAAGTACCCAACATGGCTGTGTGAACATTTCCTGTTGAGCCCCACAAGTGATGCGATGCAAAGGTTACCTCAATGCGCACCATGACGACATTGCTCCTTGACTTGCTTGGGAGTGGAATCTTTATTGTCGGTGAGCGGATGGATTCATCCGATTCCGAGTGAAGGAACCTGGAAGGGCGGTTTCCTTGTTTCCTGCGCCGAGGTCATGTTGGATAGGCCAAAGGCGAGGGATGCAACATATTGCATCGCTATTTGCGGGTATTTGTGGGTGATTCTGATTCAAGATTGATGTGGCTAGATTAGTTTACGGGTCTACATCAACTTCGAATCATCTTCAATTGATTTTTGTTGACCAAAAAACCCATGCCTGGAGGCGGATGAAAATGGTGAAGATAGCGAGGTGGAGGTGCCGGCTTGTTGAAGTAGCAAGGAACCAGGGGAAACGATTTACCAAGCTAGGTTTTTTTTCATGGGTTTCCCACGGTTTTTCCCATATCCAAGTCGAAGATCTGGCAGATTTCGATGAAGCCTTAAGCGCGGGGAGATGTTGATGATTCTTCCTCGGGGATTGGGCCGCTGAACCCCACAGGCATTTCAAGGCTCTCATCCCCAAGCGAATTTGTACTGTATTTTCCGGTCCCCGGCCAAAATGGCAGCGCCAGAGCCGACCGCAAAGGATGCAGTCATGGAGACCACTGAGATCCAGGATTCAGGGTCTGAATGGATGCTCATCGATGATGATGCTAAAGCTACCAAAGCTCCAAAGGCTCCGAGCGTTCAAGGATTACAACCTGATTCTGAGTTGGATTTGTGCTTCCTCTGTGATTGTACCGGGTCCATGGGACAGTATATCAAAGCGGCTCAGGACAACATCCAGTCGATTGTGAGCAAGATTGGGTGTCATGGTGCCAATGTGCGTTTTGGCTTGATTAGCTATCGGGATCATCCACCGCAGGAGAAGAGCTATGTGACACAATGTCACCCCTTCACCGATGACATTGAGAAGATGAGGGGCTATGTGCATAGCATGACTGCTCAAGGTGGAGGGGACGGGCCAGAAGCAGTGACTGCAGCACTCTTTGCTGCCTTGTCTATGCCCTGGCGTCCCAATGCCACCAAGATCTGTGTGCTCATTGCAGATGCACCTCCCCATGGCTTAGAACCTAGTGGTGATGGCTTTCCTAATGGAGATCCAGATGGTCATGATCCCTTGCAGATCTTGCGTGACATGACCATTCACGGCATCACTTGCTATTCTGTTGGCTGTGAACCTGCCTTGGGATCATATCGATTCGCCCGCGACTTTCTGTGTAATGTGGCAGAGGTCACAGGAGGGCAAGCTGTTGCCTTGAGTTCGGCTGCCATGTTGGCAGATGTGATTATCAATGGCAGTGCAGAGGAGTTGGCATTAGCAAAGCTACAAAGGAAAGTTGAGGAGGAAGTTCAGAAAGTGCAAGAGGAAGCACGCAGTCGCGGTAAAGATGTTACCACAGAAGAGTCTGTCTCTACAGCAGTACTGAACTTGCATGCGCTTGGCGTCACATCAGTGCAGATGCAGACTGATGGGCACATGCACAATGCGACGAGGGCTTGCTGGGGTGATGTGAGGCAGAAGAAATCTTTGGCTGCTGTCAAGGCTGATCTTGCCAAAGTCCCTTCCTCAGTACCGGTTCCTTCGGGGAAGGGGTGCCCAGCACCAAGGGCAGGCTACCCTGCTGCCTGGGGTAACCTGTTTGGTGCCAGCGATGCTGCGCCTTCAAGCGCACCAGCCGCGGCTGTGGCATCGTCCAACGTGCTGAAGACGGATTTGATCAGCCCAGCACAAGTGAGTCGACTTGTCCAAAAGGCGCAATGCCAAGACCGTTTGCTGTGAGGGGAGCCATCCTTCATGGGATCCAGCTACTGTAGCTGCCTTTTCCCAACTTACCAGTCTGAGGTACTTTTAGTTTGGTACTTGTCAAACTTCAGGCCACTTTCAGGTTGCCTACCGGCAACATTTGTGGCCAGTGGCCGCACACATGAGCTCAATATTGGGTATGCAGACCAGCCCTGAGATGTACAGCATGTGTGGAGCCAAAAAAGGATGGAAATGACTCATCATTCCATGCAACGGGCGTGTTCTTTGAGAAGTGGAGTGATCTTGTGCAAACTCTTTCACTGCATTTATCAGTTTTTATCTCTCTCCAGCTCTAGTTCTACTCCACATTCCCACTTGACTGATATATTTTTTCGTTGTTCTTCACTCTTCACTACAAGAATTTAAACCATGCAGATGATGACAAGTTTCTTTGAGTTCATGTGATTGCACTTTTGGAGTGATTACTGTACATGTGCCCTTTGTCGTGACTTATGTTGAAAGGCAAAGGACAAGCTCATGAAAGCAGAGGGGCGAACTGTGGAAGAGCCAGGACTTTTCGTTTCTCAGCTGCGCTGGCTGTTTTTTGGGTCAACTTTTGCTGGCATGTGTTTCAAAACCTTTGGACAAGTCTGGACAAATCCTATGTCAGGGAAGCCAGTCACACGTTTTCTAGTGTTTTCTACTGCTTGTGCATGCCACAAATAACTGATGATTCCTCATGGGTTTTCAGCTTGCCAGCTTGCCAGCTAGGGGGGCATTCGTGCCCCATTCGTCACGGTGGGGTTTTTGATGAGGTGCCGGACGTGTCACGCTTTCGGCAGAAAGAGTTGCTGGGCAGTGGAGGCTTCGCAGATGTCTACAGGCAGGGGTTGATGGGAATCTCTGGCCAGACCTGATTTCTGGCCACATGTCAAGAAGCAGCTGTTTTTTAGGGGGGATAGTACATCCCCATCAGACGTTGGCCACATGTAGACCTGCCCTTTTCGCATTGTGCATGATTGACCCCGCAGCTGAGAGAGAGAGAGAGCAGTCACCCTTGGTACTGACCCGAAATATTGTCCATACTGTTCCGTTGTCACATGTATCATGATCAAATGATCAAATCATGTTGCCACTTGGCTAGCGGACACACTTTGGCGATGTGCTAGAGTGTACCCGCCCAGTCCTCACAAACAACGCATGTCCTCATATGTAGTTTTCTTTGCCCAATCTTCACAGAAGAAAGGAAGCTTGGAGACTTGTCTGGGATGGACATGGATGGAACAAGAGCTTTGATGATTTGGTGAACTCAGACCCCAATGCAACGGGTCAACATACATCACTCTACATTGACCCCGACACGCTTGGACCATACTTGTCTTGATCCTTGATGCAGGTATGAGAAGCTAGATCCTGATGGCCGACGAGAGGAATCTTTTGCGGTCAAAGAAGTAGACCTACAGATCCTGCTGGAAACTCAGTTTTTTTTTCCAACATCGTGAGTGACGTGACACAAGCAATGTTAGGGGTAAGGAGGTCCCTTAAGATTCAAGTTCCCTTGAGTTGAGGGGTTTCCTTGTGCATTCCTAAAAAGCTGAGGTCATCTCGAGTAGGTGCGGATCAGGAAAGACTGGTCCGCTGGGTGGCACGCTTGGAATTTGAGGCAGGCTGTGAAGCTGTGGGGGTAAACATTCAAATCCCTGCCTGGTAAAGGAAGTAGAATATGCGCTTCGATTGCTAGTTGGAATATTGAAAGTCACCACAGTTTTTTTAAAGTTCAAGTTCTTGATTTTGGTGGAAAAAAGCTTCAACTTCTTTTTGCAATGGATTTCATGCTTGCTGAATGATTTGTATTGTGAATCTTTCACCAAGAATCCTCTTTCAACTCAGCAATTTCAACTCGTGAGGTGCGAAATCTCATGAAGCTTCGGGGGCATCCGGGTGTCGTCAAGGCAGCCGTTTCAACTGTTGATCTGTATGTAGATTCCTCTTGTTGGTGAAGGGAAAGTTTTCATTCATTTTTCAAGCATCCCACGGAGTCCTGAAAACGTGCTGCCTGTTTTTGGATGATAGAATGATATGAATTGTGAGAAAGCCTCTGTTTCTCTGGCAAGGCCAGGGAGAGTTCTAGGGAAACCCCAAGCAAACAAATCCACAGACCTCCACCATCGTGCCATGCTGTTGGTTTAGGGCCTAGGGTGATGGGGCCCGTGATGGCGGTTTAACCTCCATTCGAGGTGCGAGATGCTTTCGCCTTCCGCCGAAAGTTCTACATTGTCATGGAGTATGTGAATGGCACAGACCTGGGACGCCGCCGGGAACCTCAGAGAGACAAGTCTTAAGTGAACCAAGGGGGGCAGTTTTGTCTACTGATTTCTGAGTGTCAAAAGAGATCTGTGTTAAATATTCCACTTTACATTTAAAGGTGTACTGTATGCAAAAGCAACTGCGAATCACACAGTAACCGATTCCTGAAAACCTACCACTCAAAACATGTTTACTTTGCCCATCTTGATGCAGGGCTGAAAGGACGAGGCCTGGTGATGATGGAAGCGGGATGGGAAGCTTGCCTTGATGTGATTTCATCATAGTTTCATCTTTAACCATGAAGGCCGCCTCTCGGAGATGGAAGCCCGTGGACTCTTCGCGCAGATGGCTGAAGCGTTGCGACACAGTCATGCCTTAGATGTGGTGCATCGGGACCGATGGGGATGTCACTGGGAGAGAGAGGGTAGGCACCAACAGCTTCAAGGGCAAACCATGCCTTGCCCTTGAAAAATGCGGAGATAGTCACTTTCGATGGAAGAGGAGATTGTACAAAAAAAAGCCCAAAAAACATCAAAAGTTCCACAGAAAACACTGCCAGACTGGAGACTTCAGAAATGTTTACCTTGCAAACTGGAATGCGGAAGGACTTCAAGCCCCACAACATCTTGTTGGCAAGTCCCTTAAGACCTGGACAGCCAGATGTGGTGAAATTGGTGGACTTTGGCCTCAGCAAGGACTGCCAAAACCCATCCAAAACCAGCATCTCCAACAGCACTATTCCCTGGGAGGACATTAGCGGCTGTTCCTCAGGGACCTCGACGCCTTTTCTGGGAACCAAGTATTACAGGTGCCGTTCCAGAAAGTGCTTTTCAAGTTTAAATCCTAATGACATTTGCTAGAACCCAGAGGCACATAGCCAGTGAAATTATGTGATAGCGTATATCACTTGTGTAATGTCCTAGGAATTCATGGGATGCCCTTCTCTAATGACAATGAGCTGAACTCCATGGCATTAAAAGTGTGCCATGCTTCAATCCCAAGCTTCACCTTCAGGGCTCCGGAGACACGACATGCTCTACCTGGACAAGAAAACTACGATGCTGCTAAGGCATGGCGCCAGTGTTGATCTCCACTTCAAACTGCGCCTTTGCAAAGGTCTAGATGCTGTATGAAATACAACGAAGATATGAAGTACTGTAAATGTATATATATATATATAGAATAGATGACATGTAGCTAACAATGTGCATGATATATTTGCAATTGTTTATTCGTAGATACTGTGCATGAGACCGTGCCACATAGTATTCATTATGATCGCATGATCCTTTATTTTCTTGCAATCCGCTGATTTCCACCCATTCGTTCGTCCATGCATCCATGGCACACAGTGTCACTCTTCACCTGACCGTGGGAGTGTTGACAAAAAGCAGCCACGAATGAGAATGTAGCAACAAGAATGAATATAGTGACTTATCCAACTCATAACTCATCATCATGAATGTTTAAACATATCGAACGGGGGCAAAAAAGAAACATCTCCATGGAGGTTTGACAATCGTTGTTGGGTCGTGTTTTCTTGCCCACCTTGCGGTGGCCAGGTGGATGTCTTTGCCCTTGGTGTGACATTGCTAGAAGCTGAGATTTGCTCAAAGGACCAACGGATCTCCATGCAGCTAAACATCCGCAGAGCTGGCGTGTCGAAATAATTGCTTGAGAATGAAAAAAAACCGACAAAGTTGGGCAGGTTGGGCTCAAGAGATTTCATCCAGATTTCACAGCAAGACTTTGGGGGTACTTTGATGGGAGCTACACCAAGCACTTCTTCAACAACATCAAGAAACAGAAAAAGACCCTAGGATCACAGAATGCATTGGAAAAATAGAAATAGAGGCATCTAATCGGCGTTTAAAGGTCTCTCAATTTTATAGTTCTTCCAAAAAGATGTCGCCCGTTTTCGTTCCGAGCCCATGCTGATTCGTGGATCGTGATGGCATCCGATCCGGTAATCTTAGATGTGCTGGCATCAATTTGTAAAGATGCCTTGCAGATGTTTGAACGAGTCGTCCTGGCCTTTGATGATAAAGAGTATGGTCGTGGAAATATTTGCATCTCAAAGCACTTTGTGTATTTTGTGAATCGGGAGATGAACAGCTTGATTGAAGGAAGGGAAAGGTTGTCATACCTTGACATTTCAAGGGCAGTGCTGGATACCTCCACCAAAAGGTTCATCTTGTTGGAGGTTGATCCATCACCAGGCTCTAGTTGGAGTGGCTCACGAATCCTGATTCAAAGTGCTCACCGGGAGTTGTTGATTTCAACCTTAGCCCTGTGTTGGCAAGCTGAGCTGATGTATCGAAGATTCGAAGTTCGAAAACTGGAGGTGGCGAAAGCTGCCATGGGTGAACAGATGGCCAAGAAGGATGGAAATCCAAGTGATTTGATCAAGGTTGAACCCTTCCGGGGCTACACAGATGAGCACAGTTTTCGTGGCTACAGCTTTTGGTTGCGACAAGGCTTCAAAAGTATCTCCGGATTGAAGGATGGAGTTTTTCAGCATGATGAAGGGTGGGAAGTGAACTACAAAGCTCAACCCGTGATGGTACCACCAGGTATCAGAGTTCAGATTCAGATCAACAATGATCAACTCATCATGGATCTGGAAAAGACTCGAGATGGTATGGATGACCTTCGAACTGTGGCTATGGAATATCAGCGCAGCCTGACAGATAATTTAGACCAGTTCTATGTGGTTGTTTCTGGCCCGTATCTCAAGAAGATGAACCGAACAGATGATATCGCAGCTTGGGATGGCTGGGAATTCTTCGTACGCTCCAAGGAATATGCCTTCGCATGTGTTCTCTTTCGACGACAGTACATCCCACCTTTGTGCAGCACTTGTCAGGACATTGCCGTGGTAGTTCGTTGCCCTGCACAAGGTATGACCAAGGATTCCTGCGATGTCATTTTGGATGAATGCGAATGTATTGCAGACTCCCTCAGTTCAGTCTATGAAAATGTTGGAATTTACAAACGTCCTGTGCAAGCTCGTTTGGATACCCTACACTTCACTGAAGATGGATATCGTTGGGCTGAGGGACAACTTGGAATGGTTCCTGTTCATCGGCGTGTAGCGGTTCGCTTTGTGAAGTCCATCGTGAAGATTTTAGTGAATGAAAGTGCTTTGTGGGATGCGTCCATTGAACATGCGGAAATCTTCAAAGATGTTTCGGAGACTCAGTCTTTGCGTTAATTGAATGGGAACCCAGATCCAGCCCTACAAAGACGGGTAGAATCAAATGGGGTTCAATTTTTTTGGGTATTTTTGGGTGGATTTCAGCCTGCTACCCGCCATAGACCAGGCATTAGCCCTCAGTGACGTTGGATAAACAGGTTCCAGTTAACAAAAGTTATTGTTTTGCCACCTACGCCGTGTCGGTGTTTCGACAATGCTTGATTGATATTTGTACAATATGTAATAATAATCAGAATCACTATATTTCACTTTACATGCAATGCTTCGGAAAAAAATGTTTTCACCCTTAAACCCCAGCCGAACGATGTTTTGCTGAGGAGATGTCGGATCCTTTGCAAGTGCCACAGGAGTTGATTTCGGAGGCCGAAAGCTTGCTACAGACCAGTAGCGACCGCACGGAGCGAAGGAACGCCTGGGCCGCACGCATTGCTCGATACTTTGCCTACTGTGTCTCGGTTGTGATACCGTAGGTAGGTTTGTAAAACAAGGGCATCACTGGCATCACCAAGAATTTTGTTTTGGAGTTTTACAGATGTTATGTGTGGGGTTCCTTTTTGCATGGCTGGTGATGTAGTCTAATAGCATTAGCATGTAATTATACGTAAGTAGACTCCTTGAAGATCACCCCGAGTCATCATAGTTTTTTCAGATACGGAAATTTTGAGCCACAATTTTATATACAACTATAGTGTCCTTTCCAGGCTTCCTAAAGCTTTGGGGACCAGTAATGAGTGGTTCGGTTCTTTGACAGGGATCATTTCAAATAGGGGCCCATTGAGCCCTGTCTTCCCCCAACTGAGTTCACCAATTCATCCATTGGCAACTCACAGGTGTAGATGGTGGCATACTGGGGGAGCGCTTCACCTTCCCACTATTGATCCAATCTTTAAGCAGACTTTCCACTGAAGTAGACAGTTCCATGAAGTCTGTTATTGACTTCCTGTTGCATGTGAAACATCGCGATGACTGGACGATCAACTTTTTCCTGGAGAAGGAGAAGAGTATCACCTTGACTGCACTGGCCAAGGACCCTGAGAATTTCACTACGCATTCCTTCAATGATATGATCATGCGGCATTTGCTGTCTGAAGGCTTTGTGGAAAATGAGCTGAAGAAACGGCCGCCAGGTGCCGGTGCCGACTATGCAGATTTACTAGCACAGTTGTTGACCAATGAGACCGTGGGTTTAGGCTTGCGAACCATGGTGTGCCGCCACGTGTTGGACATGGTGGGAGCACACCAGCGTGAGGATGAAGAGGAGAAATTCGAAGAAGCAGTGAAACAGTTGGTTCCAGCACTGGTCAAGGTCATGAGTGGTTCCAACCATATTTTGATGTCCTATGCCATTGCATCTCTAGTGAATCTCTCCTGTGGCCGCAAGAACATCAAACATTTTCTTGTGTCACATGGAGTCCTGAGCTTGTGCGTGAGGCAGCTAAAAGTGAAACATGATGAGTTGACACTCTACACCCTGTACTTACTGGTGAATCTCACTAAGACTCCTCACCACCGATTCATTGTGGTTAAGGAGGGCGGAGTTCCGCTCTTGGTGGACATTCTGACCTCCTCCTATCAGAACCTTAGGAAGCAACGCATCTTGGCTGAGGTGGCCAGTGTCCTAGGTCAACTGTGCAATGATTCAGAGACGCGTTTGCTGATTTCGCAGAGCTTTCCCGTGGTCGCTTGCCTCTTGTGGGTCAATGATGCTGCCCAACCCAACACCAAACTAAAGTCCAAGTTGCTCTTTGCTTTGCGGCAGTTGTGCCTGCTGAGTCAGAACAAGCTCAAGGTCGGACCACACATCATTCCAGTTTTGCTGGAAGAATTGGCATTGGCTACTGGTGCCAGCGAGGAATGTGCCACCAACCTGGTCTTATTGTTGAACAGCCTGGCCAGCATCAATTCCAATGCACTCATGATGGCCGACCAGATTGATGCAGCACTGGAAACCTGTGGCATTACAAAGGATGGGGTACCTGTCAAGAACAGCAAGCTGGTAAGGCTTCTTTGGCCCAAAGTTGAAGCGTTGCTGATCCGCATTCGGGATGCGAACGCCGCACAAGGCGAATTTTAAGGTGCAAACATCGCTTGTTGAGGATTCGGATTCGCAGTGCACCTGGCAAAATGAAAACGCCAAAAAGGCGACAGTCTCACAGCTGCATTTTGACATTGAAATGCAGTGCATGGGCAACCCAGGTCAATTGTTCAGCATTGTCCCTATTGGTCATTTGGTTTGTTACCGATTGATTTGATTGATGCGCCTTTAAGATGAACCGCGGGTCTAGCTGGGAGCCCAAGATTTATTAGGATGGCCCAAAAAAATGCATGCTGCAATCTTGGAGGCACTCACCCAATGTGGCAAGTGCCTGTCATTCTTCCCCATTGGATTTGACTGAACGGTGGTAGTTGTGTTTTTTCTTCTAGTGCGTGCTCTTATGCTGTTTTTTAGCTTTGGGCACGGGATAATTCATAGACTGCAACAGTGGCAGATAGTGTCATTGCTTGTGGTCCTACAGTCTGTTTCACCCTAAAATCAAACGCAGCTGAAAGCAAGGCGTGTGAAGAAGAAGGACATATCAAAGATGGTCGAGTTGATGATATCGATTCCCTGAGCACG
>DF242683.1:33481-51273 GCA_000507305.1 Breviolum minutum Mf 1.05b.01 | reverse complement strand
TTTAAGGATTGAGCACAGTGACAGCAGTGGATGCAATCTGAGGCAAAAGGCAATTGTGCTTGATCTTCTGCAATTGTGGACTCCATACATTCAGCTCTCTGATATAGCAGCTTCCCTTACTGCTCACAAGACTGGAGTGGCAGGCCGCCTGGATCGCTTGAAGAAGGTAATAATTGCAGGCATCGTTCTGGCTGCGAAGACGCAACTACGAAAGAAAATTGTTGGGGAAGGATGGAGCCAGGGTATTTCAGTTGAATGGGTTGACCTGATTGCTGATGCTCCTAAAAAATGGTGCAATGGAATCGCCAGGTTCACACTGCTCCGTTGGGCCGTCAATCAGGACGATGACGTGTGGCTTACCCTCCGTGGTACGCGCCATAAACACTTATGTGGGGTGTGTTTAAAGCCTGGTGACACTTTCCCTGGTGGGTTTTACACGGAAGCCATGTGCGAACATTGCATTGCTACTTATGGAATCACTCCTATACAGCACTGTCCATATGGAGTCCAGTTGCAAGAGGCACTTTGTGCGTCCTACGGCATACCTCCCAGAGAGAGCAATGGCCTCTCCTGAGACACTGATGGCTCCTCTCAGGAGTGCCTTTCCTGCTAATGGGACTGTATGTGCAGCTTGTGGCTGTGGTGACAATACAATTGGACATTGGTCACGATGGTGCATTGTACCATTGCTTGTCGCATGGATCCTGGCCCAACCGGGTCATCCTTGGGCCACCCTCAATGATATTGCAGTTAACTCCCGGCGTACAGCCACAATTTGTACCTTGGTTCTGGCAGCTTTTCGCCGATTACTGCGGCAAGAAGGGGCGTTTGTCCATCAGGTGCGCGGTGAACCCAAGTCAGTTGCGTGGTGGTGTGATACTTTAATTGAGTCCACCTGCCAGGACGCTACTAAGGAACTTGGTGTCCCTTTGATGCATCCTCGTACCAATCGAATGCATTGTTTATTGCATGCACAGCTGATTGACACGGTATGCGTGTTGCCTACCGAAATCACGACCACGCACCTGCCTCCTGTAGTTAATATCAGCCTTCAGAACGGTAGAGCTGGTGATCGGTTAGGTGTGATTGCAGTGGACAGCATCCATAGTGCTGTGTTTCGGGAGATGAGTTATATGCCCCATCTGAAAGACGAAAGAATGTCAGTCTTGAGTATATGCACTGTCAGTGCGGCGAGTATCATATCCATGGTACCCTTACTGAACATGTTATGAGTGGAGACATCTTGACTCCTTGCAGCTTTGGACCCCCCAAAATTTTTTGTCAGTTTGATGGATCGGCACATCGTGCGAAAACCATAGGAGGTGCTGGTGCCGCAATGTATGTTCTCTCGGAGCAAGGCTTGCAACTTCTTGATTGGAGCTGCTTATCTATTCCAAAGTGTCCTGATAACATTGTTGCTGAGGTATTAGGTGCTGATCTCTCCTTACGACTTTATGAAAGATACGTTCATGGGTGTCTTTCCCACAACATTGTCCCGCTCCCATTGGATCGCATTCAAGGAGATATTCAGCCCCTGCTCAGTCACTTACGTTTCCAAACTCGATTCCGACGCCCTGATCTTATTGCGGTCATCAACAGGTTTCATGCTAAGAGAAGCCGTCTTGCTCCATCGTCTGCTACTGAATTTAGGCCTCGGGAAGCCAACTTTGTTGCAGATTATCTTGCTGGGCGAGGCTCTGCCTTTCTCCTTCATAGAACTGAAGCTGTTGCTGCATCCCAAGGTATTACGGAACATGATATCGACCCGCCTTACGAGTTGTTGTTGCAACATAATGCCAGTATCTTTGGCAAACATGCAGCGGGTAAAACTATCTTGGTGCTGAGAGAGGCCTCAGCTTGTTCAGCCCAGGCGCTTTCCAAAGTAGTGCCACAGGTAGATGAGCAAACACAGCGTCTCTTGTGCGATCTAGCACTGGCCACCCAAAAATTTTCACGTCGTCACGTCGTTGAATATGTTGCGGCTGCCACGGATGGCCAAGGGCGACTCTACACCAAGCAATCCTGTGCACAATACCTCCCCAAACCGGTGAGGGCATTCATATATGCCCAGACACATCAAGAAGTTGACATGGCAGGAGCACATTATGAATTCGTTATGTCAACTCCAGCAGTCTTCCACACATCGAAGTGCTGCGGACCGCCCTTGCCACGTTCTGGGGAGAAGACTGCTGCGTAGGCGGTGAAAATATCGTTAAGATGTTCCCGGTTCGCGTGATTAATGCAGGTGCGCCTGCCACCTTGCGCTTCTTACAACAACATTGTTTGACAGTTGCAGGATTTGTCAGCGCGGTTGCCTTTGATCTTGATGCTGCGAAGGTTGTTTGTGCCGATGCTGTGCTCCGCCACCGTGCTGATTTACTAACTACATACACCAATCGTTATTTTTATGCCTGCGAATACCTTGAGATGCAAGTTATGAGTAAGTTTGTCAAGGCAATTCAGATGAGATATAGATGTGCATCCATTTTTTGGCTGCATGATGGTGTGTGGTTAGATGTAGTTGTTAGTTCAGCGGATATTGCAAAAGCAGAGCAAGAAGCGGTTGAAGAGGTCCTTCCTAACAGTACTCATGCAGAACGACTCTTTCGCACTCGCAGTCTTGCTACTGATCACTCTCAGGCCGTTGAGCAGTTTTCTAACATACCCACGGCTACTTACATCTTTCCTGCTCACCCCGCTCCTTTACCCCTCAGAACATCACGAAAGAAACCAGCAGCCGTCTTTCATGACCGCCGCCACCATAGTGAGCATGATGAGGTTTACCACGCACGGATGAGAAAGCGAACCCGACGTTTTTAGGTTCAAGGGCTTTGGTTAAGTGAAGTTGGTCACTGATACCTTTGCCCCGTAGGACCCAAGCCGTGTTAGTTTATTTGCCATGGCGGAAGTTAGCAACAAGCGTTGCAAAGGGAGCAGCAGTTCTGACGCCTTCCTTCCTGGGGAGTCAACTGGACCTGTAGGGCGTCCCTCAGTGGACAGGGTGTATCCAACAGGTATGGGTTTGCGACCAAAAGCGTGCCCTCGGTCACGCAATGCAACCGTTACTACCACCCGGGACGTTAGACCCATACAAGGTCCTGTGGACAGATGCTTAACAATTGTCCGAGCTATGAATACTGATACTACAGATGATGACAGAGTGAATCCTGCCGATCCTATAGATGCGTCTGTAGGTGCCCAGAACACCTCTACCTCTGACCCTGACATGGGTAGGCAGGAGCCCCGCCCTGGCCAGTCTGCCAGCAGGAACAGAGCATAGTCAGGGTGGGATGTGTTGCCCTTTGTCCCCAAATGCGGGATGCCTTGCCTCACGTGCGGTGCTCCCTGTAATCGCACCCTGGGGAGGCACTTCATCAGATTGGCAGATGACAATCCTGCGCACCTATGCTTTCATCATGATCTCCATGAGCTATATGGTGAGTAGAAGTGGACAGTCAGAGGTGAATCTTTCCCGCCTGGTGATTTTGGTGGGAAGTTCTAGGAATGCTTGGCAGCTCTTTGTTTAGCTTGTGTCTACACCTCCGGTGTATTCCTGGGCACGGTGATGCCCTGGAGTCCTGCGTTTCATCCTTTCAAAAGCGAGAACAGTACTGGTCGCATCAAAATAAAGGAACTCGGTAGGATCTTGCTGCACGGTTCATTACCTGGTGTTTCGTTTAGTTGCCTTGCTTTCTAGTTAAGCATTGACTCCCCTTTGGCTTGATTTTGGCTCAGGGTTAGTCTGCCTTGGTGGCTTAGTTGAAAGGAAGTTGGTCCTTTTCTTATTATGGGGCGTAAAGGGAAACGTGTTCATGAGCAATCCGCTGTATGAAACTATCCGACTTATCCCTGCACAGAAGCAAGATGGTACGGGAACAGGATCCTCTTTACCTTCGGGGATTTCGGCCCCTCCTGGGCTAGACCCTCCTGAAAGCAGAGCTGATACTACTCGACCACCGGTTGGACCAAGTACGTGTCCCCTGCGTCAGATGTGTCAATACTGTCCATTACCCTGCTGCCGATGTGATTCTACGCATGTACTTCATCGATGTAAGCAGTTGGGCTCTCGTCGTTTGCTATCACTGGGTGATGGCTTCTCCTCTCCCTTTTGAAGAGCTTTGGCATTCTGCCTTGGTTAACTATGGTTTAGAGAGGCCATCTGAGAATACTGAGATTCATGTCTTTCGAGTGATCCTTCAAACGTCCCTCGATAAAACAGCATGTACACGTTCGGTTACCTCAGCAGGCCCTATGAGTGATCCTGTTCAAACGCTTGAGCAAATTATCGAAGCATGGTGGGACTTGGAGGTAGAAGCACAAAATCACTCATGGAAGCTGACTGCTGTCAATGGTGCCCGTTCGTGGTCTCCCAACAAAGATTTGTTGAATCCAGTCTATGTCCTGACCCGCAAGGGGGATCCCTTTCATCTGCAACGCCCCCATGGTGTGTTTGAAGTAATATGGGGGCATAGATGCTGGGTCACTGCGCTTGCCCTCCCAAAGTGGATCAACTCCTATCATTGTGTTGGTCTCCTTCAAAATGCGTGTGGGCCAATGCTCGCACAAAGCTGTGCCATGTGGTGTGATGATAGCCGTCTCAGGGAGGAGCTCGTGGAATGCCACATCGGTTCTTTCGTCCAAGTGCACATTGAAACAGCCTTCTGTGATTTGATACGCCTTGACCTTCAAGCAGCTTTGCAACGATCCATGGACACTCTGCACCTACCGGTTAAGAGACTCCAGGATGATCATGTGATGATGAAGGTCTTCGTCCCGCATGGGGTTACATGCTACTCGGGCACTTCCTACACGTGTATTACGCAATTTGAGAACTGGCAAGCCACACTGATTGAATCAGGCAACGCGAGCTTACCCTGGCAGGAATCCGGAGACAATGATCTTTCACAGAGTCCACTCAGCCTTTGCCGAGGTAAGCTCGCTTTTTGATCCGATCATCAATCATTTTATCCTTTCTGACTCTGATGAACAGGAATATACACGAACAGTTGTGTTCGCTGTTTTCACGTCAAGATATGAGTTCTTTGGCGCCTGTCATTGGACTCGAGTGACCAAAGTTTGGGACATTCTTGACCTATGTGGAGGTGACAAGGGGTGGGTGGTTTATCACAACAACCAGCGACTTGGACACCACAAGGTGTCAGTCCATCATGGCGATGTCTTTGCTTGTTATGAGCGCAACAATTGCAACACCCCCTTTCAAGCTGATCGTGTTGGGCATGATGCAGCCATGGAGAGGGTTGCCAATGCCCCAGCACCGGAGCCCAGTGAAGCTGTTGAGCCTCTTGCGTCTGAGCTCTTATCTTTTGACGCCGTCGGCGATGACAGCCATGAGGATACCGCTACATTTGAGCAAACAGGGGATCCCCTCCTCCTGATCGGTAGAGCCAGTGGTCAACGCAGCCAAGGTGACACCGCGGATGCCTTATATCTAAGTCCTTTTCAGTAAGCCAGTGGCTTGCGACCATATTGCATGCAGCTCCGTCGACTAACAGAGAAATAGTGCCTTGTAGTCTGTGTTGCCTTTTACTGAGTTGCATGCTCCTGTGCAGTAGCTCTGGTTGTCATATATCCATCCACATTATGGTGCGTGTCCGCTAGACCCGCACTTATGGGCTCAGGCAGTGGTTGAGCAAGAGTTGGGTTGTGTTATGCTTCGGTATCTCTCTGAGACTACAGAGGAAGAGAGGCTGCATGTCAGACGTGGTACCATTGATTTGTTTGATGGCCACCTGAAGATGCGATTTGTTGCACCAGGGGATTGGATTCGCATCAAGTTTGACCTAAAGCCTTTAGTTCGGCAGGCTTGTGGTGAAGCCTATCTGTGCTCAAGGCAGCAAGCTGGGGAACCCTTGAAGATGGTCTATTTTCGACCCATGTGTGCATTGTGTGACACATCGCTCCTCAGCGTTTTTCACCAACTTCAGCTGTACCTGGGTAGGAGATGTGCTTTAGACATTCCGTCACAGCATCTGACAGTACAACTCCCTTGTCGAGTGCCTGTTGGTGAACGGTATTCACTGTTAGACCTGTATTTCGCCTGTGCTACAATGGACACGAATAGGGACGTATTCTTTGATGACCACAGGGTCTTGCAGCTGGTAGTAACCACGACTCCACCATCCCCTTCGTTAACGTGGGAAGGGGAAAAGTGCCTTGCTTTTGATTGACGCATTTGCTGGCAATGAGTAATGGTTAGTGATTTGTGGTCACCATCTATTTGACCCGGTCCTTGGGCGAGTTGGCAAAGTATCTCCTGATGCATCTGGATCAAAATGACTAAAAAGGCGCGGAGAGAATTTTTCTTCTTCGGGTGTTTGTTACTTTGTTCTTGTTTGATTTTAATTCGCTCTCTGTTTACGTAGTCATGAGTGAGTGACCATTGACGTGAGTCATGTGCCTGTGTCCTTGATGTGTGACCGATGCATTTTGGCTCGTATCTAGTGCATCGACGGACAGTTGGGTCCGCTCACTCCCTCAGGCAGATAGTTGGATCTGTCCTTCACTAACTTGGTGACATGGGTGATCAGGATGTAGCATAATTTGACAATGCTGACTGGTCGGAGGACTCAAACATGGGTGAATGTGATCCAGGTGCCCCGATGACAGATCAGGCTAGCTCAGACAGGAATCCTGACTACACGCATGCGGACTTTGCATATAAGCTCAAAGTGCAGATCCTTCCTAATGATCAGGAGAACCGTGGGGAATTCGACAATGGGGTGGATTTCCGCATTGGGGATCCCAATGTTCACTTCCGGGCTGCTGCTGCAAAATCATATGAAACTACTGAGGATATTGGCAAACCGGACTGGAGCCTCTTGTTCGGCTTCATTCTTGCCAGGATGAGCCACCTCCATTCCTTTCCACAGTGTATGTCCTCGTTGATAACCGTGATCTCACCAACCTGGACAATCCTGACCCCTCACTACAGCATTGGCCTGCAGTGGCAGCCTGGTGGTCCAGCCGTGCTCGCAGGCAGGGCCCTGCTCGAGAGCTCTGTGACGTGGTGTTCTTCCCTGTCAGCCAAGCGAGTGGTCTACCACACATGGGCAGGTACCTTCGTCCTGGCAGCTCTCTGCCTGCTCTTTCCTGGTCTCCACATTGTGCTCCTTGATAGCGACTGTGTACCAGTCACGCTTTTTGAAGTGGAAGATTTGTGGCAAGAAGCACAGCGTCTGCAGCATTGTGGGTTCCCGGTCCTGTTCCAACCAGCAGTTGGGCTGGGGGCTTGAACTCGGACCAGGTGGATCAGACGACTCTGCCTGAACCTAAACCACAAGGTGTGATCCTGGTCACTGAACACAATGCAGAAGTCAATGCGGGATTTGCTGTCTTACGGGGCTCGAATCATGCTCCTCCGCTTCTTGAGGAAGACTGGCAGAGAATACCACTCAACTCAGGCGAATCCCAAGAGCCTGTTATTCGCGAGTACAGGAAGAAGTTGGTTGCTGCATATTGGAAGTTGGTCTCCACAATGATTTCTAATGGGAGAGATGACAGGGACATGACACCATCGGAGTGCCAGGCTTGGATCCCAAACGGGGTTGGCGCTCACGCCTTTCTGTGGACATGCTATGGATACTTCCCTGGATTGGGCCGTTGCCTGGTCATTAGTTGGGGAATGGACGACTCGCACTATCTTCCTGCCCCCTAAAGGAGAATGGCCACGACAGGGACACCCAAAGAATCTCTTACCACCATATGACCAGCGGTCTGTACCCATGCTCACGTGGGCTAGAGCTTGTTTTGAGCAGGGATCTTTTGCCCTTCCTGGGGATGCCTCCTTATTGGTCCTCCCGGGTGATGGCATGTTCCAAGCGCAGCGAATTGTTGATGGCAAATGTCGCCCGGTGATTCTACATGGTTATGGAGGTGCCAAGAAAGAAATGCCTGACAGTCTTGCGGCTTTGGCAAAATTTGGCTGGATCCCAATGGCAGCGGCCATGGTTGGCTCGGCATCGTCCCCGCCGTTATGGACTGGACAAGATTGGCGACCCATACTAGGTACCTCGATGGACACCAGAATCCTGCCGCCCCATTTGTCCAACAAGGAAAGCCTACTCCTGCTTAGTCAGTGGATTCGCATCCCACGTGATGACCTCCACATCAGGCACGCCACTAACAGTTGGCTGTCTCCTGACAAAGTCAAAGTTGCTCTTGGTCCTGATTGTGATCTCTCACCGCATCCAGTTCGAGAGGTACCTCTGGATACCAGCATACCCTACATTGATATGCTCCTTGGACCCCAGAAACCTGCCCGAGGCCAACCTAAACAAACTACCAAACAAGAAGAGTCGAATACACTTCCTGCTCCGGAAGAGGTGTTGGTGACTTTGCGATTGCAGGTGGACAGTTGTGGTCCATCAGATGTGTCTGCTCTTATTCAGATTCTGCTCGGTGGAACTCCCATCAGGTGCAGAAACCATCATCTTTGGATCCAAGCAGTGCAAGATCACTTTGATGATGTTCCATTTGCCTACGCACTGACAAGCATAGTCAGTCAATTTATGGCTCTTCAGTGACTCCGCTGGAATCTCCCGGCCGGGATGGGACACATCAGGTGACACTAGTTGCTCTTGGCGGTTCCAAAGCCATGCATGAGTTTTTGGTCCTGCATTACCTAGCCACTGATAGTGCTAGAGAATGGGATGTCTTTCTGGACAGCTGCTTACCTGTGGGCACATGGGTACGTGCTGGCTCTCGACGGGCGCTTGCCCTCCATATGTACGACAAGTGCCACATTGCCCCATCCCATAGACGGTTTGCCCATCCGGGAATGAAGTTGATGCTTGATTTGTTACTTGGTGCCCGTAAACACCGGTACCTGGGCAGATGCCTGGCTGATCCTCGACCTGCTGAAGTCTATGTGAGAGGATTTTCGGCTGGCTCCTATAGTGGCATTTGTCTACTGCATCTCTTCTAAAACATGCCCCATGTTCAGGTAGGAGGCATTTTGGGAGGCATCTCCTGTCCCCCGGCATTGCTACATGGAATACTACCTGAACATGGTGACCGTCTCATGTTGATCCATCTCACCACAGATCGGCTTTGTCAGTGGCATCCCTATGATGAGACTCTGAGCTCCCTTAATTGCAAGTACTGCATCGTGGATAGGAGCACGCAGGAGTTGCGGGAGCTCTTTGGAACATGTGAACATTCTTACGGCCATTGGATTGATCTCAGTCTGCCACATGGTAGATATCCTTTGTATCAGCTCCTCCGTCGATACTCTGATGTTGCCCCTCCCCAAGCTCGAGACATTGCTCCATTAAGGTTGGTCTCCTGGGTGTCTTGTGAAGTGCCGGACCATGTTCAACAAGTATTGCACCAGCTAATGGCGCTGTTTGGAGAAGTGGCCCCTGTTTCTTCTGATGAGGTCCTCGCGATTGGGGTCCAACAACTAGGAGTGACTTCCAGTGGGGAGATTTCCTGGGACATGGTCAGAGATGCGCTGATTCGGGAAATTATCTTTGGGGGTACCACCTGCCCTACAGAGGAAGTGTGCCGCCTCATGGCTGAATTCTTACAGCGCCTTCCACTCCCTCGTCTGGTGCACTTCCTGGACATGATCCTACCGCAAATGGTACCGGTGCAATCCCCTTGTCAGTCAAGAAGGCGACGGTTTGCCTCATCTTACCGTATCGCTGAGCGCACTGCGTGGGGTGAGTGGGATGTGGAGTATACCCTCAATGCGACCAAGCTCTTTTGGTCAAGGTCGGGCATTATGCATGTCGCAATTGCCTGGGATCATAAACCACTCTTGCTTCTGGCTACTGCCTTGCTTCCAAACCGAACCACCGATTCGTTTGAAAGGGAGGCTGGACCTCCATATGACAAGCAACGTATTCAAATGGGATTGCGCTCAGGCAATACAGTCCTCATCTGTTTCCGGAGTGGAGTTGGCCACTTCCAAAGTGTACTGATTGCTCTTGCCGCTGATCTGCGTACAAACAAGCCGTGGCAAGGACAGCACAAGTTTTGGAAATATGTGTCGCCAATTCGCACCTACTTTGCGTGGTTGCCTGAGCGGTTGGCTCGTACCTACTGCAGTGCTAGGCTGAGGTTGTGCTGTGGACTCCAGTGCACTGACAGGTTACATCCCAATGGGCCTCGTCAGCGCCAGAAGCTCTTTCATGCAGCTCTCAAACTGTTATGGTTCGCCATTGGAATCGAGACTGTTCGTTGTGAAAATGCGGCACAGGTTGCTTTACACGCTGCCATCCGGCCACTTCTCCGCCTTGAAGACGGACATGTCCTGGCTACGTTAAGTGCTATTGTACTAGCCTTGTGTGAAGGGCGTACTGGCTTGGCAATAAGTGGTGTCTTTGGAGCTGGCAAAACCCGATCTGCTGCTGTCTTGCTGGCTGGATTATTGGTCTTTGACCCGAGCCTTAAGCTGATGGTTCTCACCAAAGAAAATATCGCAGCCCATGCTGTTGCTGAACACCTAGTGTCCTTGCAGATGCCTGATTACCTCCAAGAAAAGATGGGGCGCCTGGTTGGGTACTATGAACAGAACCGCAAAGGCTCATACACCCCGTTGGACATCCTTCCTTCTAATCGGAACCAGGTCCTCCGACAAAAGTCACTCCTCATTGGATGCGGAGGTGGGTTTCAGCAAGAATGTAGTCAGCAATTTAGCCCGGTGGCTGACTGGATGGGTAGCCCCAAGGAGTCATTTGCGTGGAAGCTCCGGCAACTCCTGACAGATGGCTCCGCTGCCATAGATCCTGCAGTTGGGCAGTTTTGGCATGAGCTCATCGGAGACTCTCCTCCACGTCTATCTACAGAAATACAGCGTGCTGCCTATGCCATCTTGTGGATGGGTCTACGGGGCGAAAGAGAAGGCCTTCCTAGCATGCTTGCCACATCCTTTGCTGAAGCAGCCGGAGTGTCTGGTCGCCAAAAATGGGGGTTGGTGCTCTCCAGCAGTGCGAGGGTCTCTCAGGTTACATATCAAACGGTAGTTGGAGTAAGATACCCAGAAATGGTCACCTTCAATGGAACTCAGTGGAAGTTTGGCAAGTATGTCCCGCAGGAAAGACCGCTACGAGGTGGCTTCCTCCCTATTTTTTGGGATGTTCCACGTGCTAACATACATGCTGTTGAAGACATTGGAGCGGTGGTAGACTGGTTAACGGAACGTTGTGAGTTTCAGGCTGATGCCAAGTCCAACCTGGCGGTGCTGCATAACCGCAATGATATGACCAACCTATTCCGTGCCAGCAATTGGGTATCCTCTTCCCATGACTCCATTGTTTCCAGGGGGGTCACCACTTGTGCTGGCATGACGGGTTCCTAACAGGAGGTCGCAAGAAGTCATTTCTTCTGCTATCTGAAGATGAACAAATGGTGCAGCTGGAGGAAGCCTATGCTAGGGCAACTGTTGCCATCACCAGAGCGAGATCACTCTGTCTCATCATGGGTCCCCTTGACATGAAAGGCCTTTTAGGGGCAGCTACAGTAATGGGTACACTCATGTATGGTGCTGGGCATGTCTGGGCTGGCCAAGCCCATTTTTATCTTCATGATGGTGAACTCTCCCGTTCACCGTCAGATGAGACATTCATTCATATGCTCCAACAGAACTGTTGCCTGTCTGGTCCGCACTTCCCTCCCCCGGCAATTGTGGAGGCATTGCAAGATTACGTCACGCACTATTACAAAGGAGATTTTTCGTGCCATGTATGCCCAAATTGGAGAGGAAGAACAAGTCATCTCCCCTCCATATACTCGTACTCCGCTGGATGCATCTATGAGGGGACGGAAGAAGAGAAAGCAGGGCGAGGACAATGCCCTGGTTGGGTAGTCAATGCAGCATGGGCTCCATGCTGCGTGCACTGGTGTATGACACGTCTATGGGTGGCCTGATGATACGTCGGGGTCGTGCTTCCAACCTGTGGTTGTACTTTCATTCGTCACCTCTTCTTTTGGCCTACTGTACTTGAAGAGGGTTGCTTTGCTCTGTCTGACACTCATTCACTCCTGGAAGCGGGAGTGCCTGGATAGATTCTGTTCAAGCACTTCTGCTTTGTTTGGACGATGTATTTGTGGGCCCCACCTGACTGACACGAAAGGCTTTTCCATTTTCATTGATACTGGCCGTGATTTTAAGGTATGTAACTTTTGCTTGGGTGACTCCCTTTATGCACGTCCTGGCAACTGTGGGCCACAAGGTATCGGAAAAAAGGAAGTATGGCATTCTACTAGCTGCTGAAGAGGTTGTGAGAGCCGGGGTTTTGAGCTATGCACCAGGTAGTGAGAGCGTAAACACGTTTCACCTGTCTCACCTTTCATAGATTGGTCAGCTTCTGTCGGTTTGTGTTTGGTTGTTGGGGCGGGTTTGTTTGCTTTGCTGTTGCTTTCTTTTTGATCACTGACCAATCTGTGCGATCGAGTTATCAACCGATGACCAGTTTAGCATATTATATTCATGACTGCCACAGTTGTTACGACGAGCGCAGCATTGTCCAAAAAAAAAAATCCTAGTGCTCCTCTTGCAGTGTCTCCCCTCCCGTGTCTTCACTACGATACGGTATGTTGGTATGGCTGGTGACGGCGCTCCAAGGTCCCTGTCAGCAGTTCGTTCTTCGGGAGTCTGCTGGACTCGCCCTTTTTCGTTCTCTGAAAGTTCCCTTGTTGGGCTCCGTCCCTTCTTGCTGCTGCTGTTTCACCCTGCCCGCGCTCTCTGCGCGTTTTTTGTGGCTCTTCAGACGACGTTAGTGAAACAGTGGCTATAAGTTGTCAATTGAGGTAGAAATTGAGGTAGAAGCCCAGCCAGTACCGCAAGAGACAAAGCCAATTTTCACCAAGTTAAACCGGCTGAGCATACTTGTCACAAATTGTCAACTTTTCGTTCTTGTTCGAACAAGCGTTGCCTTCCCCTTCGGACGGTTGACATGCGTGCTCTCGGCGTTGCCAACTAGCCCTTGATCTAACCGTTCGAGGAACAGGCTACACCCCCGCCCCCGCACTCTCTGGGAGACTGCAACGTGGTTGGTGTTTTTTAGGTGTTTTGTTTCAAGTTTGTTGCTTTCGTGGAAAAAAATTTCCAGTGAATTTGCGACTCACTTTGTTTTCGCTGACAGAAGGGCGACCGCCCGGACAACGACCTTCGTTGAGCCATGCAGCAGCCAGACAAAAAAAAGAACAGATGGTGCAACTTGAGAAGCGTATGCTCGTGCGACTGTCGCCATTACCAGGGCTAGAGCACTTTGCCTCATCATGGGCCCACTTGACATGAAAGGCCTCCTTGGAGCAGCTACGGTGATGGGGACGCTCATGTATGGAGCTGGGCATGTTTGGGCTGGCCACGCCCACTTCTATCTTTCTCACTCTCTTCCAGATGAGTCCTTCATCGATATTTAAACAGAACTGCCTGTCCGGTCACACTTCCCAAGAAGAACAAGTCATATCCCTTCAATTTACCCGCAATCAGGAAGATGTATCTATGAGGAGACGAAAGAAGAGGAAGTAAGTTGAAGAAGGTGCCCTGGCGGGGTAGCCAATACAGCATGGGTCTCCATGCTGAAGTGCTTTACTGGTAGTTGCACTCGTGTGGTCGACTTGGGAGTGGCCACTTACCTTTGTATTGGGATGCTTTGCGCTGGTCTAGCACCCATTCATTCCTGGAAGCCGGAGTGCTTGGATAGCTCATACCTGTTCAAGCACTTCTGCTTTTGTTGGATGATGTGCTTATGGGCTCAACTAGATTGGCACGCAAGGCTTCCCATTTCCCTTGCTACTGCTTTGAATGCAGCTATGAAGAATTGCTGGATTAAATTGATGCTGACTGCAAGGTATAGAGCCCATTGAAGAAGTGTCCAGGCATTATTAACTACGATGCTGAAGATGTTGTGAGAGCCGGGGTTTTTGTGTATAGAATTTCTGCAACGAGGTATAAGAGCGTGAGCCGTTTCACCTGTTTCACATTTTTTCATCGATTGGTCAGGAACTTGTGGTCCTCTCTTGGTGTTGGTGTGGTTGTTTGGGGTTGCTTGTTTGTTTGGTTCGTTTGCTGCGTGTGATGGTTCCTGACCTATCATTTTGATCGAGTTGTCTAACAATGACTACTTTAGCACAGCTTCATGACTGCCACAGTTGTAATGACGAGCGCAGCATAGTTCAAAAAAAAAAGCACGCAAGCAGCGCGCTGCAAAAAAAAATGTTCCTTGCCGGTGCATTTTTCGATCACGCACAAACAGGCGAAAGAAACTGACGCACATCATAAGGATGACAGAGCCACCCGGAGGAGATGTTCTCGTTTTCTTCACTCGCACTGAAAGCCATTTTTGTTTCACTGTTTCGCTTTCATTGGGATTACCAGTGTTTGAGTTGGTGCTTTGTTTGTTTTGCTTTTTGGGGTGGGCGGTTTTTGTTGTTGTGTGTTGTTTGGTTGGTTGACTGGTTTTTCCCGATTTATTTCTGTGGGATGCACAAGTACGTCGTCATTTCGAAGACTGTCACCATCGTCACCGATGATCGCAGCAATGGAAAAAAATCTTGCTAGGTGCATTTTTTCGTGGTCGACCTTATGGTCATTTTTCGTGGCAGGCGCTGTACGAGAGCACAAATCGTAAGGTTGGAAACGCGCAAAAAACAATTATATGCAATTTTTTTTTGCGCGTTTCCAACCTGATGATTTGCATTTTTTCTTGCGTTTTTTCAGCCAAAGTGACCGTAAGGTTGGATTTTGTGGCAGGTGCAGTACTTTGTGACTTTCAGGTTGTTTTCGCGTGGCAGGGCCACGGCTTCAGAATCGTAAGGTTGGATTTTCGTGGCAGGTGCAGTACTTTGTAACTTTCGTGTTGTTTTTGCGTGGCAGGGCAACGACTTCAGAATCGTAAGGTTGGATTTTCGTTGCAGGTGCAATACTTTGTAACCGGCGTCATGTGTGGTACACATGTACTGGAGATCTTCGACGTCGTGTAGCTGCTGCTGCAAATCCAGCTCCTGTTGATGCTTCTAACATGTCTTTTGACGAATATGCAGATCTACTTGATGTGTTCAACCACGGTGGCAGTCTGGATGAATGCTGAAAAAGGGTCAGGACCGGCGTCATGTGTGGTACACATGTACTGGAGATCTTCGACGTCGTGTAGCTGCTGCTGCAAATCCAGCTCCTGTTGATGCTTCTAACATGTCTTTTGACGAATATGCAGATGATCTACTTGATGTGTTCAACCACGGTGGCAGTCTGGATGAATGCTGAAAAAGGGTCAGGGAGCATAAGGTTGCGTCGCGCCCTTCAAGGGAGACCCACCTCCCCCCAAGCTAGGTTCCAAAAATTCTTATAGCTAGAGTGCTTCAAGTGTGGACTCCCGTGAAGGGCGCGGTGCAACCTTATGCAATGCTTTGCCGCGAGGATGATGAACTGCAGGCCGCAAAGAGGGACCTGATTTTCGGGGCCGGAAAGCATAGTTTCGTGCCTGTCACTTGAAGGTTTCATAATGTACATGCAAAGACCACCAAACCGTGCCAGCTCGCTAAGGAATCCAGAAATCCAGCTATACTTTCCACAATCGATGTTTCATTTTCAAGATATTCTTTCCTCCTCCGCTTATTGTTGAGCGTGTGAAGCTTTACCACCCCAAAGTGCGAGTAATGTCGCGGTATGGAGGTCAAAGACGAGACCTGATATTGGAACCAGTTTCAGGGCCAATTTCGGCTTCATTTGAAGGTGCTTCCATTGTATGCACTTCTATTATAGGACAATTTGATGGAGTAAGCGGTCTTGTTGGTGCGTCCCCGTTTGAGATCATCCGGGACTCCATTTTGGAACGCCTCCTCTCGCATCTTTTTTTTATCCTTCATGCTGGAGTGGGAAAGTGGCCATTGCGAAGAGTTCCCTTACATCTTCTGCGATCCTTCCTTGCGATAGTGGGAACGCAGCCATCTCAGTGCGTCTTCTTGCAACACTTGCTTCTTCCTTCCGCCTGGATTTAGGTGTCCGCGTGGCACGGTTGCTCTTGCAGCCCGCAGACTTTTTTGCTGTGTGCTGCTTGCGCCACGAAGGTTGCGGGCAGAGCCTTTCAGTCAGCGAAATAAGTGAAAAGACCAACTTTCCCAAACATTGCAAACAACAAATTAAGCAACAATGCAACCAAAACTAATTAACGCCGAGGTCGAGTTGGGTTACAGACGGAGAACCTGGCGGATACAGTCGATTTATGGCGCCGTATCCGTCCGTTGCACATTTGTTATGGGATATCACAGACGGAGAGTGCATTGGTACAACAATAGATCGCTGACTAAAGAGCGATCCGCCCGGAGCAAACCCAAGCAGCAAAGATCAAAAAAAAATCCTTCCACCTGGATCGGATCGTCGCGCAGAATTTACAAGCGATTCAGATCCAAAGTGATCTCTGCATCTCTCTCGTTTCCCTGGAGGATCCAAAGTGATCTAAGGATATCTTGCTGTCTGGGCTCTTCTCTCTCTTCCTCATTCGTGATGGTGCTCACTTGCTTTCAGATCCATCCCTGGATCTTTTTAGTTGGCTTACTATGCTTCTTGTCCGACACCTCTTGGTGCTCCTCCACTCTGCTGGACCTCACTACATCCTGGAGAAGAACTATTGGGAGGAAGCTGAGGGGACTCTGAGGTGGCTGCGACGGTGCGTTTCGCGTGTTTCGCCGGTTCTGGATTGGTCAAGTTGCTTGCGCTCTCCAACTAACAGACATGCGGTAGTTTCGCCTTTGACGGGATTGTTTCACAGCACTTCATGTTACACTTTTTACTTCGTTGATTACCCACTGCCCCGATTGCGTTGAGTGCCTGTGCCAATGCATTCTCCATCTGTGGTATCTGATCTCGAAATTCCCATGACAACTGTGCAAAGGACGGGTACGACGCCATAAATCGACTGTATCCGCCAGTGACTCAACTCGACCTCGGCGTTAATTGCCGAGAAGAGGCTCTAGTGTCGATGAGTTTATCGTCTTTGATTCAGTCGACCCCAGAGAATAATTTGCTTGAATTTGTTTGTGTTTGATTAATTCGCTCATTAGTCTGGCCTTTGAAAATAAATGTTTTATCTTTCGCGCAACTTTGTCCATCTCGTGCAGGATCAGCCGACTGAAGAGCGGTCCGACACGTACCCTAAGAGCTTACAGATCAAAAAAAATTACTTTACTTCGAGTGATCCCCACCATGACATGTTGGGTGGAGGTTGTCAGGTGAGGGTTGTCATCTAGCTCCAGAAGTGAAGCAGTCTGGGAGTGAATTCAAGACAATATGGGATGCCAATTTGTTGAAGAACTACGCTTTGTTTCAGCATCAAGACCTCCGCCTCGTCTGAGACAGCAGCATCAACAGCTCCTGACAAAGTTCCATTTTCACATCACGCCTGTAATACATCTCCCTCTATTCAGCATCCTTCGCTTGAACACGCCAAAGCCAAATCCAAATGTCATACTTTGCGCTCACCGGGTTTCCATCTTGTCGATCACAAAGTTTTCTCTCCACATCCACTTATGTCAGCCTGATCGGGTCAGGTGAGGGTAGACATACAACTCATCTCCTGAAATGCGTTGTGTTACTCTCAACTTCGCAGACTGACTGGAAGCAATCTTCTGACGTTCTTTCTGACATATCTTTTGACATTCTTTCTGACGTATCTTCTGATATATCTTCTGACATTCTTTCTGACATATCTTTTGACATATCTTTTGACATTTCTTTTGACATTCTTTCTGACATATCTTCTGACATATCTTTCTGACATTGTTTCTGACGTATCTTCTGACATTCTTTCTGACATATCTTTTGACAT
>DF242683.1:0-33154 GCA_000507305.1 Breviolum minutum Mf 1.05b.01 | reverse complement strand
GGTCCGGCACGCCACACTGAACTCACAGGATCGCGGTTGAGGTCCGGCACGCCACACTGAACTCACAAGATCGTGGTTGAGGTCCGGCACATCACATGGACGCAACAGAGGGACAACGAGGTGCAGAGGGAGGAGGAGGAGAAGGAGGAGGAGGAGGAGGAGGAGAAGGAGGCGGTATGCTGACATAAAATCTAACAACCCTCAGCTGACAGGTGGGGAAAAACATTCATCGAACGAACCCCTGAATCTTTTGCAAGAAAAAATAAAGAAAAATTACAAAACCAAAACCATATTGCCGAGTAACCTGGTGTGAGGATGACTGAGACATGAAGATGAATGATTTTTTGATATTTTTGCATTTTTTTACCATTAGTTTTCCTGGAAGGCTTCTTTGGTGGGTTGGTGTGTTTTTGGTGTTTTGTTTGTGTGTTTTCTTGGTGGTTTGTTTTTGGTTGTGTTGGTCCTTGTTGTCTTGTATTGCTTTAACAGGCCCATCTAGTGACAAGACCTGTGCGCCTACCAATGACTCTTTGTCAGGATTTGCAAAAGACTGCCACTATCATCACGATGAGCGCAGCAACAGTCCCCCCCCAAAAAAAAAATGAATTTGATTTTTTAATGATGAGGTTAAGTAAAGGTTTGCGATCCCAAATCATGCACTTGAAATTGACATGTTTTTGCCACCTGTTTGTTATACGCTAGTGCATTACCGGTTTTTTGTTTCTGGCCATTCTCAACATGAAATCGGTCGTAATGATGCTGGCAATTATACATCCTTTGGCAAGTGCAATCAAGAAAAGAACGTTGTGAATGTGTGTGTTCTTTTTGTGGTCTGCATTTGACCAACGTTTCATTTCGATTCAATGACATGGTTTAATATCCGAAAACGGAACATAGCAAAATCAGCAAACACGGCTGCCAACTTGCTGGAAGTACTGTCTCAAAATTGCAGTTTTTTGATTGATCCGGTCACAACCACAGGAATGGGCATTTTTTTGTAATGCCCAAGTCTCGTGACAAAAGTGATTCATGGAAGACTTGCGTTGAGTGCTTTGGACAGGAGAATTTAGTGGGATGCCAGTTGGGGCCGATAAGTATCGTAGAGTTGCTAGGTTTTCATGATGAATGATGGAATTTTCTGAAGGTGCTGGTTTGGGAGTTAAACTTTGTGTGAGCAGCTCAGCAGTCCAATTTTTCCAATGACGGGCTCAAGTGGAAGCCAACAAGGAGGGGCGAGGTTTGTGTTTGGACCCAGGCAGGGTGAGAGAAACGCTTTGTCATGTTTCGTGTTGGACATCGTTTCAAGATGGATCATCATTTTCCCAAAATTCTTGATTGAATACTTTTGCATGGTTTGTAGATGCTATCTATTGAAGGCATGTAAAACGTAAACGAACAACAAAAAACCGTTGTTGTTTGGGTTATATAGAGGATTGTCCTACCTCTAGGGGATTGAAAAAGGTCATTGTAAGTGTAAGGATCCCTGCTACTTCCCAGTCCAATGGGTCTAATTTTTTCCGTTACTCGAATGTAAAGGTTGCATCGTTGCTACGGCATTTTGTATTTGGTGCCCGAAACCTGGTAGTAATTTTTTTCTACTTTAGAAGTCAGATATCGATGGTGTTTCAGTCAGGGTTTGGTTCAATCTGGTGGAGACCAGGTATGGCGGGCCCGCATGAACAGTGTTTGAACACCCATAGCTTGTTTGAAGGGAAGGATCAATGTATTGTACCTATACTTACAGTATCCACGATTTAATGCAATTCACCTTTAACCATCCAGTTGGACCTATTTGCTAGCGGGTTTTCAATACCGCTCGAATGAACCGAACCCAAAAACATCATTGGCTTCATTTGAGAGAACAGCAGTAATTTAGAAGACATGAACTTTTCAGATTTTCGATAGACTGTGCATGTGCACCGGTACAAACTAGCTTAAACTGTTGTCTCCAAATCACTAAGGCCCAGGTCGTGCACGTTTGAGCAGGATGTACCGAGGAGGTGCATCTTTCTTTCCACTCTGGCACAGTTTGGAGCAGTTTGTTGGCCAGTCCGTTCTGGTTCGCATGGGTACACAGACTAAATTCTTTGACTAGAAGAGGACAAACAAAGTTGCTGCATCTCAGATCGCATCTTTGCTGAGAGAAGAGATTCTTAAACTGGGTAGTGGTACGTAAAAATCACCTGACATAGCTTTGAAGCTAGAAACTCAATTTTCCTCGTTCTTTTTCCAATTTACAAACCAGAATTGCCCCGACACAGCTCCCTGCCAGCTGCTACGGCGACGGAGTCTTTCAAGGGATCTGGCCGCCCGCCCTTGTCAGATTAACACTTTCATTTCGGCCGAGAGTCTGAGAGTCTGCCATTCAAAATGATGTCATGTTTCATAGCTGTCAAAAAACATGTTGTGCACAGTGGGCTCAGGCTTTCATGAAGATCGGAACAAGTTGTTCTTAAATTGCCTTGAATTCTATGATGTTACTTGACGCACCGCTTCAGCCTTAAACAGTTTTTGAAGTGTTGTGACCTGATTCCAAAAGCATGATAAATTATCATGCTTCCAAAAGTCCCAAGTTGGAACCAGCATGGAACAAAATTGCCAAACAAATCGTTTTCTCTGCAATTCCTGGAGCCAAACAGTCAAGCCATGCTTTGAACTCAACACGATCGTTAGCTTGTCATGCTACTATGCCTCATTCATGACAGGCCGCGGGGCCTATCGCAGCAGAGGCTTCGCAGCTTGGTGCAATCATTATGTTCTTCATTTGCCAAGCAAGGCGCATTGATTTGTTAGGTATGCTTGCTACGATTGATATTCTATGATATTCTAGTGCCAGTATGTGTTAGTGCAAAGTAGTTATGAGGCAAAGCGTTGCATAATATACTGTACGAATACATTTTGGTTTTGTTGGATTTCCACCTACTCACTTGTTTTTTGCTTTTGGAGTTTGTGATCTCATGGACTTTTCTTTGCATTTTGGAAGACTTGCATCCATTGCTGCCGAGCAGCCTAGGATCGATCCACTGCCGCAGCAGGAGAGAAGCACAGAAGTATAGACGTATCAATGACACAATCAGTTCAGACCATGCAATCCTATTTGGTGGCATTTGATGGCAGTTTGGGCCGAAGACGCACTTAGGTCTAGGTGTAGGGATGTATTTGACGGGGCATCACATGGCTGGTTCTCGCTGCCAGCACATGTCCAAAGGGTCCAAAGAGTCCTTTTCAAACTAGAACTGGAACTTGTCTTTTGCAGGGCGTGGTGGCCGTTCTTACCGTCGTGACTACCAGCAGTCATCGGACACTTCTGTCGCCAGGGCCTTCGATTTGACTAAGTGGTGCCAGTCAGCTCAAACAATCAACAATTTGTTTCCTTTCTCAAAACAATTCTATACAATTCTCATTTTTCCATGCCACAAATGGAACCAGGCAACAGCTTGGCTCTTCATGGAATGGGTTCAGAGATTGGCTTTGGTGACTCAGGAGCAGAACCAAAAGCTAGAGACGCAAAACGACTGTGTGTGGAGTGTGGGCACTCAGCTGTACAAGACGTGCTACACCCAATGAACTCTCAATAGTTTGATGACACTGGGGCCTGATGGTCCAGATGGGCACATTCCCCAAGTCCTCGCTTGCGAGGCAATACCTTGATCTCCAGCCACTTGGTCTTGGTGAAGCGCCGCTGAGATGTCTCTCTTGTGAGCTCAAGCAACACCGACATCAACAATACAGCTTGCTGAGCCCAGGTGGAACTGGATGCAAGTGGGCAGACCAAGACGCAGGCCATCCTTTGCCAAAGCTACTCAACTCATGCAGCAGCAGAATGATGTTTGATGGAGTGTCACAAGTTGGCAACGGAGCGTGCAGAGACTCTGGAGAATTCCAATTCGACGCATTTATTCACAACAAAGTGTAAGTGCAACAAATCTTATGCATAGTTTTTGTTTTGCTTTCCCAAGTTTTGTGCAGGAGATGAGGTTTGGTCAAGTCCACCTGTGCAGGAGGCATTCCGAGCATTTGTAGGAGGGATGCCGTAGTAGGATACCATTGCATGCCGCTGTGAATTGTGGTGGTGGTATCCAGCCACATGTTGTTCTGGCAATGATTAAAACATACTCTCTTGTCCTCTGCACAGACCACCCTTAGCAACCTCGAGGGCCGCATCGATGCTATGTCTCAGGACGGAAAGCATTTCAAAAAGAAAAACAGCAAAGTGGTTTTGGCGTAGAATCTCTTGGAGATTTAGTTATTCTTGCTTTTTCTCATCTCGATGGACGAGTCGATCGAATTGATGTGGCAGGAATTCATAGACAACTTGCGCAAACTTGGTGAGAAGGAGCGACACTGTTTCCTCAGTGTGGACTTGTCTGTCAGCCTGGTAGTGTGGCGGCTTTGCAAATTCAACGTGTTTTGTGCATTGAGTTTTTTCTTGAGTCTGTCATTCAAAGCAGCCAAAAAAGCAAACCGGTACCCTGGAAGGGGAATGAGAAGTTCGACCTCATTTTCTCCATCCTAACTGAGTTGCAGAATCGACAGGCTTTGCTTTGCTTGGGTGCACTTCTCCAGGGTAGCATGAGTCAAAGGTAATGTTTGAAGGGCTACTTTTCAGGATGTGTTTTTTTGCATCATTATTACTGTACCAATAGGTTGTTTTGCTTTGTTTTTCTTGCCTTTAGAGGGCGTTGTTTTCGGGTTTTTGTGGCCTTTTTGTGTCTTGTTTGCTTCTCGCTCTGGTGGCTTTTGTTGTACATTTTTGCGAGGAAAAAGTGTGATGTTACTAATTAATGCTTGATGGCATCATGTATTGACCGATAGATCTCCACCTTGAAGAAAAACGGTGAGTTGATTGGTATGACCATTTTTGGGAGAAGAATAGGTTCAGATTGATCATTGTTGCAAAAATATTGTCTTTATTCAAGATCTGCAGTAAACTCCAAATTGCTGCATCGTTGCAGCCCAGTGATATATTATTCAAGAGCTAACGCACCCACCGGCAGTGCCGGGGAAGAGAGTGTGAGTTCGTGTTGGGTGGCAGTAGGTGTTTTTTTTGTTTGTTGTTGTTGCTGCACGGTGTTTTGTTAGGACACACGCAGGCCGCGTGTCGTCGTTGTTGTTGTTGTTGTTGTTGTTGTTGTTGTTGTTGTTGTTGTTGTTGTTGTTGTTGTTGTTGTTGTGGTTGTCGTTGTCGTTGTCGTTGTCGTTGTCGTTGTCGTTGTCGTTGTCGTTGTCGTTGTCGTTGTCGTTGTCGTTGTCGTTGTCGTTGTCGTTGTCGTTGTCGTTGTCGTTGTCGTTGTCGTTGTCGTTGTTGTTGTTGTTGTTGTTGTTGTTGTTGTTGTTGTTGTTGTTGTTGTTGTTGTTGTTGTTGCACGGTGTTTTGTTGGCACAAGCGGCGCGCCAAACACGCCCCCAAATACTGACTCATTTGGCGCGCGCGCATGCAAATTTTGAGCTGGCCGTCGCAACCCTCTCGTCACTTCGTGCTGGTCGGACGTTCGAAACTGTGGTAAAGTTGTGATTTTTCTGTGCCGCGCTGTGGACGTCGTGCGCTGGTTTCATACATTTTTACGCACGCTGCTGTAGCGAAACGCACATTTTGAAATTTTGGATGGCACGCTGTTGCAGCGAGACGCGCATTTTGATTTTGCTGGATGAACCATCTCGTAGGATTCTGTGGGTAGATTGCCCGAAACTGTGGCGAAAAAAAAATTGAGCTCTTGGAATTGCTCCGCGCATTGTTCTGAGCGTGTGAACGATTGTGTTTTGGAAGCTTTTTGTGCGAAATTTGGAGGAAGCCTCGCGCGAAATGCTCATTTTGGAAGCTTCTTCTGTGAAACTTGGAGGAAGCCTCGGGCGAAACGATCATTTTGGAAGCTTCTTCGGTGAAATTTGGAGGAAGCCTCGTTGCTCGTTTTGGAAGTTTCTTTTATGATATTTGGAGGAGGCCTTGCGGGAAAAGTTCGTTTTGGAAGCTTTTGGTATTTTCTCTCTGTGTGTTTTCTGTCTTTGTTTGTTCTCTGTGTTTTCCCTGTGTTTTCAGTGTGTTTTCTGTCTGTGTTTTCTCTCTGTGTTTTCTGTCTGCGTTTTGTCTTTGTGTTTTCTCTCTGTGTTTTCTGTGTGTTTTCTCTCTGTGTTTTCTCTCTGTGTGTTCTCTCAGTGTTTTCTCTCTGTGTTTTCTCATTGCGTTTTCTCTCTCTCTCTCTCTCTCCGTGTTTTCTGTCTGTGTTTCTTATCAAGCTTCGCCTTATACCGCGCTATTGAGGATAGAGGGATCCGCTGCTTTCTGTTCTTTCATGTTGGCCATTGTGGTTTGCCGTGCTTTCAGGTCGCACTCTCATGAACGTAACCCAGGAAGCGCAAGTTCAACAAGTTTACACATTGGCGCCAGAAATGATGGTGACGAGGACGATGACGAATCACTTATGATGAGGAGGATCAAGATGACGACGGTGATGATGGTGATGATCATGGCCATCAGTAATTCGATCATGATATTGCTGGCTTTTCCGGCTCTTATAGCTGCTGCGGTTTCCGTGGCTTTGTGGCCTTTTGACGACACAGACAGAGTAGACATAGACGACGAAGACAGGCCATGGTTGAAGGAGACACAGAAGCAAAACCCAACCAGCAACAAGAATAGCACCAGCAAGAACAAGAGCGACAGCAAGAACAACGACATCAAGAACAAAAACGGCAAGAACAAGAACAATAACAGGAGCAGGAACAAGAACAAGAGCAGCAACAACAGCAGCAGCTTAATCACAAAGCCGTTCTTATGAAACTAAAGTATAGGAATTTGATAGGGATGGGAATGACAAACCTCGCAGAACATTTGAAATGGAGAAGATGCAAGGAAGTTAACCTAGGACAGGACATTTGAAAAACACAAAAACACTTGCAAGAATCAAAGGCAGTAAAAATGATAGAATTCTTAAGGAGCCAAGCAACACAGAGATCCAGTCAAAAACAACAACCAACAAGAATCCCACATCAAGGAGGACAAGAAGGCGAGAAAAACAAACATGTAAGATTAAGCTTCCGCCCGTAAACAGCAAACAGACATGAACACGCAAAATCATACCGAAAATACATTTCCTTCGAAGACACTATCTGAGCTGCTGCAACCTTTCACCACATTTCCTCAATTATTTGCCTCAGGCACAGCTGGAGGAGACTGTGCGGGTGCTTCAGAGCCAGGTGAATGCGACCACTTACACGAGCTGCTACTTAGCTGATACGGTATTGCTAGAGCTGGCAATATGGAAAACCTCAGGAAATTTCAGACTTTTGGACAGACACCTAGTCCTTTAATTATTCCTTTTTGGTGGTCCAGGTGATTGTCAGAATTGCTCAGGTAGTGGCAGCACAAGACACGTCTTACTTGTGGGATTTGCAATCAAGAAAATGAAGAAATAGTCATCTTTAGTGCCCCTAACCTGGATGTTTGATGCAACCAAGGCACAGGAGGCAATTCTCCAACATCAATGGAGGGCAACATGAATGTCAGGCGAGCTTTGAGAGTTCGGCTTCACTGGGCTCTCAAGTTGAGATTCAACAGCTGAAACAGCTGAAGAGTGTTGACAAGTTGATGACTTTGATACTTTCTATACTTTCTGAGCTCAATTTGCCCCGTGTTTGCAGTAACAGTCCGGCAAACGGAGCTCAAGGCGGGCGGGCGTTGGTCACAGATGCCTTGAGAGACCAAGGGGACAATTGGACAATTTGCCAAGTTAAAGAACCGGTGAATTTGCCAAGTTGAAGACGACAAAGAACTCAAAGACTCTTTAACTCAATTTAAATTTGGTCAATCCAAGTGTTGTTCTGGTAAATTGTCCCCTTTCAATTTGGCAAAGAAGAGGCTTTGCAAGTCAGAGACTTGGCCATGAAAGGCAACGGAACATGCGCCAACAGCATGGCTCAAATGAACAACGTCATGGCACTGCCCTGAGGTTTGCCTTCTATTGAAGGCACTTGTTGTTTGAATGTGTAGCAGTTTCTTGATTTGATTTTTTGAATTCTCAGCATGTGTTGGTCCTAGGTGGTTTGCCATCCAAACGGGATGATGCAGCAAATGCCACAGATGATGTACCTGGACTAGAATACGAAGGAGTGGATCGACTATGCGCACAACGACCTAGACCCACAATCACCTGGACCCATGGAGACCTATCGCAAAGGGATGAATCGTATGTCACAGAGTTGCCTTCTCTTGTTTCACCACTCCGAACTACTTCCGTCCTCCTTGTTTTGAAGAGTCAAAGCCAAAGCCAAGGAATCCTTGCCCTTGCTTTTTCTTGATTGATTCGGATTTAGATTGCACTAATTTATACCATAACTATGTGACTATCTCACCATGTCAATGTTTAGGGTTGATGGTCGGAAATCAAAGCACTTTCTGGTGACCCTTAAGACATGGTTCACCATCATGGCTGGTAGTTATTCCAGTAAAGTTCAGGGACTTTAGTAGAATGACCATGTCTTGTGTAGTGGCTAAGACATAGACCGCAGAGAAACTGTTGCGTCGTCACATCTCTGGTTTTACTGATTCTTTGTTGCTGCTGAGTGAGAATGCTGCAGCGCGAACCCGCTCTGTCACTGCCGAGGTATGCAATCCCCAACATGATGACACCAATGACCTTCATGGGATCAGGCCACGAATCGCAGAAAATATGTCAAAGCGTCAAAGCATTTGATTCATTTGGAGCAGCAATTCTGACATCATGGTTCTTTGAGGGTCATGAGACTTGGGGATTTTGAGCACAGTGAGAGAGCAAAGAGCAGGAAACGGCACGGAAGGCGTACTTCCCTTTATTGGTACTCCCGTCACATGAGGACGCAACCATGTCAGTTTGGCATTGCATGCAGGATCTGAAATTTCTAGCCCCAGCGGTACCAGTGGCTTCGTATCCACTGGGCAGGACGATTTGCTCCGTGCTTTTCATTTCAAAAAGATAACAAGTTGACAGGTCTTCAGGTAGGATCTTAATGCTGTTTTGGTCTCAGAGCTATTGGTAGCAGAACACTTTGCAAGATGTAGTGTTTTTTCCCAGTTAAAGTGTCTTCTCATGCATGGCCAGATCCAAGAGGGTCTATGCATATTGTATACATACAGCAGATAAGAAGTCTTTGAACGCCAGGAGAGTGGCCGCGCAGATAGCTCAGTTCAAGCAGCACTTTTCCTGATAGCACAGGGTCATTGAGGAGCGCAAAGGTCAGGAGTGAAGACCACCGACAACATTGATTTTCGAGGTAATAACTTTTGTACTTGCAAGGTAGTAGCACCCTTGTTAGTGCCTCTGCCAATCCTACCATCTCTTGCACCTACCGGTTCGGGCGGATTTGCAAAAACACAAGACAAGACAGGTGTTTATTTCGTATCAAGAATCAGCACGTGGAAGACTGAGGTGAGCCCTGAAGCGCAAAAGACGTCCTCCGAAGCAAGTCAGGAGCCGGGTGGAGATTCCAAAAGGTGCAGTGGTAACACCCAGATTTCCTGAATTATTGGACTTCAGTGTACAGTGTAAAGCAAGTAGTTTCAATGATTGCAGATTAACAGGGTCCATGGTCTTGACATCGCAAATTCAAAGTTTGCTTTGACACAGAGAACTGTAATGATCTCAGCGACAAAGGAAACAACGCATGAGCGAGAAAAGAAACGAGTGGAGTACAAATTCAGGATACTCAGTTTTTTCTCGGATCAGGAGAAATCTACAGAGGCCTGATGCTGGGAGGATTTGGAGAAGTCCTGGAAGCCATAATTGCAAAATCAGAGAACAATCAAAAGCAAGCACTGTTGCCAACCATGGGGTTTTGGGCTTTTGATTGAGCGCACATGCTGATGCCTCTCAGACGTTCTCCTGGTCCGGTGCTAGGCTGATTGATTTCCTGCAGGTGGATCGCTGTGTGAGAGACACAGAACTTTTGCTGTAATCCCCAGGGCCATTTTGGACCTACTTCACTGGGTTTGTCTGTTCCTGACAGAATGCGCGAAGGAATTCTCAAATCCATTCCCCAGCCTGATGTTTTCATGCCATTTTGGGCAGTGATGATGCTCCTTTGAGAGTGTGAGGCTTGCAGTTGATCATCATTGCTTTTTTGATCTTTTTGCTTAGACTATGGGCTCATGTCTACTCTGGCTCAGCCTGCAGACTAGAACGTCAAATAGCACTTTGTCTTCTTCAAGGTTTAATGTGCTGACGATACTCAAGATTCTCCTGGTTTGATCTTGACCAGGGTGGATACTTTAGATACCAGGTTTCAATCACATCCTTGGCTTTGTTTGTCCATCGTTAATGGGGGAGTGTCCTTGTGCTTTTGGGTTTAGGAATGTTTAGGCTCCTTTGTGTACTTTGAAATTGTGTCTTTGTTGAAATAGAAATTTGAAGCAAGCTTTGCAAGTCCCGCACTTGAGCTCCGAGTCTTTGCCTTGCCAAGCCACCGGAATAGTGCGACCCCGACGCACGAAGGCTGCTGCCATGAATGACACCTGTGGGTCATAAACTTTTTTTGCTGCCAGGTCTGTGCTCCCACGAACCAAAAAATCCATGGCACAGCGCACATCTTTGAATTTATTGTTGCTGTCTCAAACTTTAAAGGCAGGCAAGCCTTGACAACTTGACATCTAAGTGCTTGGCAAGAGCATCGCGCAACCTGATTTTGGACAGGACAAGGCAAAGGCGATGATGACATAAGACCCCAAATTGCTGTACAGGTGTTATTTGAATGCATTAGTTACTAGTTTAGGATTTTGAGACCCAAGACGATATCGCAAGGTGATCTTTGCTTGTTATTGGGCCCATTGTGTTGGATGATGTTTTGAAGGGTACGTATGAGATTGTGCTTGGTGCCTGGTCGTCCTGAGCGCGAGGTGTGCGAAGCTCTAGGGAACATTCCAAATTTATCCGAAATCCAAAATGAACTTGATACTTGTAGAGCCCCAAGCCTGCCCCATGTTGCTATGCTAGAAAACATTATATATATACATATAAACCAATTTCGTTTTTTCCTGCATTGACAGTACATCAAACACGAAAAACGCAGTAAGCTTTGAACTTGCGAGGTTTTTTCAGCAGCTGTTGATGAGGGTGGGAAGGGCTCTCTCTTTCCATGCGTCCTTGCAAGTAATGGGTTGGGCGTTTACGCACAAAAGCTGTATAGGTCTCATGCCTGGTGTTGGCTTGGCGTTGCCTTGGGCAATGCCACAGTTACTCGATGTTGCTTGCGAGGTTGTGAAAATACGAGCGTCCAGGATAGGTGCAGCGCAGAAGAGGTTTCGCAAAATCATTGAAAAAGACAACATCAGAATCACCAAATGGCTCACATGACTGAACATGCCCAATTCATACTCATTTTCTACTTGTGCTCTGACATCTTGCGTAAATGAATTTGCAGCTTGAAAAAGGAGCCATTTGCGGCCCGCATAGACTCACACCCGCAAGAACTTAGGAAGAAACCCAGCTCATGATGCACGAAGGAGCACCAATTGAGATTCGGCATGTTTCGCCTCGATCTTTGGTGACTTTGTACTCTCATTCTCAGCTTCTGTACTAGCCAGCGAGGATGCAGTGGGAGTCGGACTTGAATTTTCATTAAACAAGTCACGTCTTAGTCACGTCGAAGCCGGTTGAAGCCATGTCCGACGAAGTCGATCCAGAGGCAGGGGAGCCTGTGGGGCGTACCTGGGCGTATGAGGCAACGAAGGGCAACAACGATGACGTCTTTTGAGGATGTCTCCAAAGATATTTATGTTTTTTATGTTTGTTTGGAGTGTATCTTTGGACGTCTCCTGCCAGGTGCAGGCGCGATGGGATCAGGATTTGCACGCCATTGAGGAGAGCATCCGCTTAATGCTGGGCAATCGCTTGCAGGAAGCAGAGGACGCAGAGACAGGTTGAGACAAGGGTGACGGGATATGTAGCAGCTTTGAAGAGCACAAAATTTGGACTTGGCTGGTCATGAAAGTCATGAATGATCGAGGGTCACTGAAAAATCCGCTGACAAGTTCAAGTTTTTGAAGCAATTTGCAAGCCACTGCTGTGAGGACCTTTTGGCAGCTTCCTCTGAAAATGTGGCAAAGCGGGACTTCCGTTTTGATGCAGGCGATCATGACATGCGAGGCGCGAGCCGACAGATTCTACAAGTTCTTGATTCCGACAATTTGTATTGGCATAAGAAGCCGCTTTAGAGCTTTCTAGCCGTGAGTTGTACATGCAGACACAGTCGCCTTTTGCTGGTTTCACAGGATCTGGGTGATTGAAACTTATTACGCAGGTGTTGAAATGAGAGAACAGGGTAGTGGATGGCATTGGGGTGGTGCTTCGTTCTTCAACCACGCGTGAGGCTGCTTCACTTTTGTAAGTGCATTGATGAGCTTGATCAATGGCTTGGCTTCGCTGGAGAGACTGGGCAGCCTCAGAACTTCCGTCGGAATGTTGCGTACAGCATGAAGACATGGTCCGATTTCATCCAATTTCGAGATTGTGAAAAGTATTTGTCAGGATACAGAATTGAGCTGTGCTGAACGCAAATCTAGAAATGAAAATAACAGCAGCAATAGACATTAATTCGAGTCGCATCGGCTCAGGCTGGTTCAGTCCGATTGCCGAGGAACAACCAGCTCGACACTGTCCTTCAAAGAGTGCAACGTGCTGATGAAGAGCTTCAGCTAGACGGTGATTGGCCTGGCAGAACTGTTCTGCGAGGTCCTTTCGAGTCGGCGACTGTGGTTGTGTCAACGGAAATGCAACATACGACCATGAACTAGAGTCTAGAGATTTGTGCATAGCAGTTTGGCAAAGTAATTATTTAGTAGCAGACGCAGCAGCCGGCAGTGCCGCAGAATCACTTGCCCCTTGCTATTTCTATTGCTGTCGTTGTTGTCGGAGTGCTAATCGACAGAGGGTTTAGCAGCAGTTTGAAGGTTTTCGAGCAACAAGCATGGTATTTGTGGTGCTTCTTGCCAGTTTGGGCTTTCGAAACCCTGCGAAAAGCTCCCTAATTAACCCCCTTTCAAAGCGCTCTGAATTTCTTCCAAAGAGAGAGATGAAGCACAAGAGGTGAAACTTCTGGGCTTGAGCGCGCTCCCCTTGAGCGAGGGGTCGGTGGATACTGTATGTCACAGAGGATTCTTTCCCCTATTTTTATTATTTGAGGAAACATCCTTGTGCTGAGACTACTGAGCAGGAATGAACAGGACAATCATGAAGCGAACTAGTCAAGGTCAAAATAAAGTGCCAGGCCTATGCAATCTGGTGGCCGGAGTTGTGGAGATCATGCAGGGAATGCCATCCAAGGGTGCCGCTTGGCTGCCAATCGTCGCATCACAGTAGACTGCGTTGGAATCTGGCAGCCTGTTCCATATGGAAAGTCTTCCGGCACCGTGCACTTTTTGTTATGCAGTTGTGGGTTTGAGTCTCTGTTTCAATGCCAATCACAGCGTCTATCATCTTGCTTTTCCAACTGGGGAGTTTTGGGCAGAGTCGTTCCAAAGGTCTGGGCAAGGGTTCCAGGTGAGTTCTGGAAGGTTCCGGCTGTTTTGGGGGAGGTTCAGGAGAGTATCCTTGGAAGGGTTCTGTGGGGTTCCGGGCAAAGGTTCTGGCAGAAGGTTTTGCGCCAACGAAGCGGCAATAAAATGCGCAATGAATTTGGTTTCCAGCATACTTTCCCGCTTTTGGGGACATCACCTCAGGTTACATTGACATGTTGCAGGGGGTCCTTGTTTGTGAGGATGACTTTTACATATTGAGGTGTGGCACGTCCTGCGCTCCTGGTTTTGGCTTCGCAATCTAGAGTCTGAGGCGGATTTGGCTGCTGTGTTTTGCTAGACAAGTGCTCTGAATCCACATTCAAGCGCGAAGTCGTGTGATCAGCCAATGGTAGATTGTTTGTCTCAAGCCCTTTTTGGTTTATTGATTCTGTAAGTCATTTGCTGTATCCAGTGAGTCTAGGATGTGCATGAAGAACTTTGAGGGTAGATCACAAATGAAACAAGTATCTCATGTCTCGTGCTCGCAGTTGCCATGCCTTCATAGCAAAGGCCTTGGCGTTTGAAGGACATGAGCGTGGCTGTGTCCGCTCGACTGCCCTACTGGCTCTTGGAGTCTTCAACCTGCCGCCCGGTCAACAAAACAAGTGGTAGGACCTCCTGGAACGTGGGAACTTGATAACAGCCCGTGATTTTTTTTTAAAGGAAAGAGTTGGCATGCCTATGTCTATTGAACTCACCAACTGCACTTCTAGTCTAGATTCTAAATTCATGGCAAACATTTGGACGTGGTTTGTTGTATTTTTCTGAAGCGTCGCTATGACAAGGTTTCCCAAACACAAGAGAAGCAAAATGCTGAAGCAGTGAAACTAGAACAAAAGCCGAGGTTTGTCTCAATGCTGCCTCCAACTGCTATGAAGGCTGCTGGTTGGGCCACAGGCAGGAATGCGACATTGCTATGCTGTTTGGCTGTGTTGGGGTCAAGCTGCTTCAGATGAAAGCATATACAAACAAATCTTTGCCCACTCCCTCATCTCCCCGCTTTTGTACTTAGATTGCCCTAGTTCAACAGTAGAGTGGTGGAGGAGTGGACTTGAAGGAACAAGATGGGACGAGTTTGAACCAGGACGGCAACACCGGGAGCCGCGTCCAGCTAAAAGAACAAACAGCTTTCTGAAGATGGACCCACGAACTCGGTCAAGTCTTGTGTCATACTGAGCAACGCTTGAGGCATGGAAGCGCGTTATAGTTATACGGTACCGGGTACCGTAGCTGTAAATAGGGTAGGGTATGCAGGGCGCGCACGGATACAAAAGCAGGTGCACATTTGTAACAGTATAGTATCTAAGTAGTATCATCAAGTTCAACTTCCGAGTGCAAGTTGAAACGATACAAGTCTCACATCTATTCAATCTATTGTGATATTCCAAACACACACATGCAATCTTCATCATTTGCAAGGACTGTGATGGGCTACCCTCTCCCGGGAGATTTCTACTATGCACTTGTATGAGATCGTGACAGAAGCCCTTGACACATGTACGTCTCCAAAAAAGAACCTACACATATTTGGGCATTCAGTACAATCATGCTGAAAAGTAATTCACGAACATGCACATTTGTGCATAAACAGATTCAGATACATATGTTCACTGCGTAGTGTAGTTGTCAACGGTCTGGGACGTGCAAGATTGAAGGCATACGAAAAAGCACTGGAGCGAAGTTCTTTCAAATTGACAACGAATTGGGTGGATTCAGCTTGAAGACAAGGTATATGACCATGGTCACCATGTCACAAAGTGAACCATGGAACCCTTTAGACGGAACAACGTTTAACACCTCTTCAATTTACTGCCGTTGAAGAAGATCGGGAAGAAAGGCAGAATGACAGCAATTTTAGTGATTGCATTTCTGGGAGGCTTTCATGGTGGCCGCGATGTGGCACTTTCACAGCTGCGTTCTTGCTGGGAAGAGGGGGGCATCCAGGCAAGACCAATCTCGGGACCCGCGGGGCCTGTCATGGTAGTTTAGAAGTCATGCGTCCGAGCACAGGCACCCTTTGCCGGCATGGTTCTCATTGGCTTCTGCGTGGATATCAGTAGTTTCTTGGGAGAGCTTCGTGCTGAGCGTGACGACCGACAAAAACACGCCAAAGAGATCTTGGATTGGGCGATGCTTGGATTGCGCTTGGCCGGACACGAAATGGGTACGATTTTTTAAAAAATGGCTACCAAACATTGCCGAAAGCACTTTATTAATCACTCCCGGGAGTGAGCCCACTTTATTTACTACCCCTTTATTAATCGCTACTCCACATTACCTGGTTTACTATATTAAAGAGAGGGATTCTTTCCGTTACTACAACATCGTTTAATGCCCCGTTCAATATACATTTTCTTCGCATTGTAATTTACAGTTGCGATGGTATCAGAGTGATGTTTGAGTGTGAACATTTTTTGTGAAATGACAGGTGACTCATCTTCATAGGTCACTCGATGTTGTCCAAGACGTCATGTGTTGTGTGTAAGGAACAAGCAGTATCCAGGAGCCTTCTTCTTCCAGGGTCTAGAAGCTGGCTATCTGGCAGCTGTGCGCGATTTAGAAGGCGAGATTGATGGGGCGTGATGATCGCTTACTCAACAATGATGCTGTCAGCGCGGCACGAGAATCCAACACTCAACATGGGACAAGCTGTATGCTCGATGAGACGGAGTGCTGCGTCCTATGGCCATTTCTCAAATGCTCAGCTGTAGGCACTGTAGAACGCAAAAAATGAAACCTGTTGGGGTGTTAGGCTAAAACAGCAGAAAACGCAACCTGTCGGAGGCAACAGGAGGAAAGTCTTTTTTGAAGTCAGCAACGAGAAAAAATGCTTAACTTAACCAATTTAACCTTTCTGCATTTTAGGTGATCAAGAACATAGAAGCCTAGACGTAAACAAGAAACATGGGGCAATGATGGGCAATGGCTCACAGCCCAGACATCGCGAAGTTTGACTAGCTAAAAGCACAGACCCGGACTTGCCAAAGTGTTAAGCTCTCCAAACCAGACGCTGTGCTTACAGCCATGGAGCCAGAACAGCAGCGGCTAACACGGAGCGCGTCTGTGCCCACTGGAGCGGGCAGGGGGGGGCAGGCAGCACAAAAAGTATCCATGAAGTATCCATATGTGATGCAGTATCCATGTGTGTCAAAGTTCAGAGATTTGGAGAGGCTGTTCGTAAGCCCTTTGTATCTTGTTCTTGCAGTTGTTCTTTTTTGTTTTTGTTTTGAAGAGACCTGGTTTTTTGGGGCTTGTTGGTCTTAAAGCATTTCTTGCAAGATCCTTTCGAGCTGATCGACTCCGGCTGGCTTTTTGGCTCCAATTTCCATGCGAAGATTCATGTACTACCGTCTCATACCTGCATACCTTCGATGACAGAAATGTTCCGCGAAGCCGCAGGATCTGTGGTTTTGCCCATCGAGAAAGGTGTGACGGACATCCCTCCGATGTCCACCCTAGCACGCTCGCAGACAGTGCAGAACCTTGATGTCACAATGACTTTTAAAGACGTAGCTCAATTTTCTTTAAAACATATTTTGACCATATTGAAGGGATTATTAACTGGAAAAACTTGCTGAACATAGATAGGCGTAGTCTTCACAGGTGTGCTTTTCGCAGAGTTGTTGACGCTCTACGGCAAAGTCCTGAAAATTAATGCATGTTCTCAGGATTCCTGGTGTGGACAAGCTGTCCCTGGCCTCAAACGCCTGCATTTAGAGCATTGGAACTGACAATGTGACCACAGTTTCACTATTCCAGATGTGCAACACAATGACGGAAATCATTTTGTGGCTGCGAGCAGTAGCAAGAAGTGTTTTGGATCGCTATCATGTCACACCGTGCTATGTTGTGAGGCTTGGGAAATCTCCCGTTGCTAGCAAGGGCGTTCTGCTTCGCACAGCCTCAGGCTACGAAGTAGCCTTAGTCTCCCAGCTAGGTAAAGTATTGTGAACTTGTGTTTGCAGGAACGGTTTTTGCCGCTTCGCTCCTTTGACCCAACAGTATCATTTAGTTTCAAGAATTATGTTTCTGATTTGAAAATGGGGTTGACATTTGAAGAAACAGTTTCTGCATACAAGCCTAAGCTAAGGTGGCGCCGGAGCATCTTCGAGAGTTGCAATGTGACCTGGCAAGTACTGAAAACACAATCACGTACAATCACCAATAAATTTGCGATTTGTGGACATTCTTCTGACCAGAGAATCTTGGACCTTTCAGTTTTTGGGGTTGCCACCAAGGCAGTGTTTGCCATGATCTCATCCAGGGAGCTGTGCATGCACCATGCGGCCACTCCTTTTGTCAGGCTGGGTTGCAGGTTCTGAGTTTGTTAACTTAACTTTATCTTATATAAAGATATTATTTTTTTCACTGATAATCTTTTTTGATTGAAAAAAAAGAAATCTTTTTTTTATTTATTGATTTATGAACATTTGAATCTTAAATCGTAAATTCAAAAGAACGTCATATATCTTTATTTATTTTTTTTAAGATTTGAGGGGTTTATTATCGCAAACCTTTTTCTTAAACCCTAAATTAAGAATATGAAAGAATCGGAATCGTCCAGGAGTTGTTATGAGTCATGGATGTAACCATGAGGTTCACTTGCAGGGTGAGGCAGGATCCGCCAATGAGCTGGTGACTTGGCCAATTCAGAAAAATGTTTGATGGATGCCAACTTTCTGTAATTTGCAATTTGTCTAAACATTTAGTGATACTCAACGTGAGATCTGAGGAGATCCAAGCGCAACGCCTCAGAGAGCTCACAGAGCGTGGCTTCTCCTTGGAGCGAGCACGTGAGGCCTTGGCGGCTGTAGGCGATGGCTCCATTGAGGAGGCACAGTTCATCCTGACATGCTGGCAGTGAGGCATCTATTTGGCCAATTGACGGAGATGATTTATATGTCTATCATTGTCTATCAGTCTATCAATCCACATTGACATTGATTATGATTTATACATGTCTTTGCTAACATTGATAGTACTACTGACATGTATATGATCCAACATAGTTTATATAATGTGTACATTTTTGTAATGTATATATATAATATATAAATACATTGCAAATACATGTTGATATGATATGCGATGTACTTGCCCTATATTCGGTATGCCATGCTATGGCTGTTTGAGACTTTGTGCGAATATGTAACGTGACCAACCCTAGGAGTTGTCGCACTGTGAAGTCTGAAAGCAGGCCACAAGCTCAAGTCACCATGACGCCAAGCCGTTCGTGCACTTGACAGGCAGCCGAGACCTGCGCTCGGATCGCTGGCCTTGAAGGGCGAGCCGTTCGGGTTCGGCGGGAGGCATGTCTGGTTGAGAATGGTGGGATTGCTAGCATGGTAGGACAGTGTTTGTCAAGTTTGTTGTATAGTGATGATCGCAGTTGAGACTTATTCTGAATTGTCGTAATTTGTAACTGGAATGTCGACAGAGTTCAGCATTGAGTGTTCGACCGAAACTCGTGGAAATTACGGGGATACTTGTATGCGTTTGTTATTCCTTCAGTGCCCACTGCACAGGTGGAGCACCCGAAATTTGAGTGGGGTGCCGTCACTTGGACAATTTAGACAAGATAAAACTAGAAAACCTTTCAAGTCTCCAAGATTTCCTCAAAAAGTCCCAATTCTGGGCAGATTGCGATCTCCAAGGTTTCACACGAAAGCGTAGGTGCGGCTCCGGGTGGAACGTCGGAAGATGTCGGCTGTGGGAGTTGCATTTTCACAGCTTCGGCTGTGGGCTCGGCAGGTGTCGTCGTAAAGGAAGAGGATACTCAAGCTTGGGTCAGCTTTGCGGAGCAAGCTAGTTGGCATTGTCAAAAAGACGCTCAACTGAACCAGTGGATATTTGAAATTGCGCAAGCAGACACCCCTTTGGATTTTCGATTTGCGACATTGTTTGGATTTTGCATGACTTGCAAACCTTTAATCACCAGTGCTGCCGGAATATTATGTTTTGCTTCTGAAGGATGAGCTGACAATTGATCCTGAGACTTGGCTGCATGTATAGGTTGCCTAGGTATGTGCGATAGATGAGTTTTCAAACAGCCAAAGATATATCTTGGTGGCCTTTCTCAAACGGACGTTCTGGCTGATGCATGGGACCTTAGGTTGCAGATATGGTTCGCCCAAATGTTCGAGTCAGAGTCCGCAAGATGCTTAGTACGTTTGCAGACCAGACATGGATGTGACCAAGGATCATACCGTTTAGAGAAAGAGATCAAAAGTGAGTTTGGTTCTGTTTTACTCGGATGACATTACTACCTCCATTTCCTCTCGATGACTAAGATAGAGATTCCACTGACTTTCTGAAGTAGACATTTTAATTGACTTTGATGTTTGGCATTCAGGTGCTGGCGTGACTCCCAAACGTGGCTGGGGCCTCCTGCAAGTGGATGGCGTAGCGACCGTGGTAGCTATTAATGGCTGCCAAGTTCGGTTGCTGATAAAAGAAGGCCTGAAACCTAGCATGAGGTTGCTGCAGAGAGTTTTTTGGGCCAATAATTCACACTTTTGCCGCCATTGTTCCTCCTACAAATATTTGTTTGTTGGGAAGATCCAAAGGTGTGTGGAGCGGTTTCATCAACGAACTGGAGGCAGGAGCAATGCTATTCCTCATTGAAAGGATGAGGAAATTGAAGTGAAGAGTCCACGTTTGCTGGTCATGCCAACCTTCAGTCTGATATGGTAGGAATGTTTTAGTGGTCGGAGATTTGAACATTCTGAATTTAGCTGTGGCGTGGAATGTCTGGTTGCAGCAACAAAAAGGTCAATTTGACAATTCCATGACTGTAAGATCGTTCATTGTGAGTTTTGTTCCTTGGAGGCAGTTGATGAAAGCATAGAGCCAATTCAGGATGCCATCCTTCGCATTATAAATGGAAAGGCATCGGAGGAGACCTTGGCGCAGAACCTTGGCACAGATGTTTGTCATGTTTCGTTGTTTCGTGTGATTTTTGTCTTGTCAAATAATAATAAGAAACTGGAAAATCTCTAAATGTGAATCAAAGTCGACTGCATAATTGAAGGATGTTGAAGGTACGTAGGATCAGGAACAGCCCGAATTGCTCAAGTCATTTTTCTTGAGTGATATGCCCAAACTGTTGCTGGGTGGAGTGCAAGGTTGCATGCTATCCTGAAACAGCTAGCTGAATGTTTGGCACTCAAAGTGTAGTGGCATTGAATTAGTCACTATTCTACATCTTTGAATTAGTTACTTAGTTACTCTCTTCCTCTAACTACATCTCGGAATTACTTTACTCCCCAGGTCCAGATGCGTCAGAGTATCGCCTCTTGCTCCGATCCAGGGTGCCACTCTTAGATCCTTGAAAGACAGTTGCACATGAAATGGAGTTGGAACCAATTTTGCATGTTCCCCAGAGCTATGTTTGTCTTGCAAAGTATTTGCATCTAGACCTTGGCCACCAATTTTCTCAGTGCTCACACCCAAGCCGCTAAAGCCATCTAGTTGCAGCAATTCCTCACGACCCTGAAGGACTTCTCCGGCTTCATCAACTCATTTGGTAGCTTTGCAATGCTCCGCGCAGTCGGTTTGCATGTCCTGCGCTATGCGCCCGACCGCTCCGTCTACCTTTTTGCGCCTGCACCTGGCGTTGAGGACGCCTCACTTCGTGCACAGGTGGCCTTGGAAGGGCTCCAGCAGCAGCTGTCTTTGCCCGAGCCGAAGGCGTGGCACGTTTTTCAGTTTATGAAGTCTTGCACCAAAAAGTATTACGATGTAATTAATGTATTACATGAATCAATGTGAATTCAGTTCATATGAGTCAAAATTGCATGTGAGTTCATATGAGTCACCAAGAACGCTGAAGACATGATTCTGGAAGTGTGACCCTGGCAAGGTTCCTGAGCAGCAGGTGAGATATCGAGCACCCTGGCAAGCATGGTGACACGTGACATTTCTCTCAGTCAGGGAGTCGCACAGACACCTGGAACTCATTGGGCCTCGCGGTCCCGGACAGGTGTTGAGCCGCGTTTTGACACGTTTTGAATCGTCCTGATGTCCATTCGCATTGATTTGGGTTGGTAGATTTTTTAGTTTTCACATGCCGTGTTTACTGTAAATGTGGGCAGGCTCCACATCCCAGCATTGAGGTCGTTCTGCATATGGACCCAGAGATTTTCCAAGCGGGTGTTCCTGCATCTCGGTCAACTATTAAGACAAATACCACCATCATTCCCTGCTAGGCATGCAATCTGCCCAAGTCCCCTGAAAAGGACATTTGATGTGTTTGTTTGAGCGTTCTCATAATGGGATATGATGGCACTCCTTTTGAGAGAAGAGCTTCAAAGAGATCGTCACTGGCTAGGGAGGGTGCCTCTGTCCCCCAAACGAAACAAATGCTACGTTGACCGTGGCAGTAGGCACCAAGTGACTCTTCTGATGGCGTCAAACAAATCGAGGGCTAGGGAGAATTCCCCTCCCTTCTCACAGGCACTTAGTTCATTGTAGCTCACTAATCTATTTGCAGTATCTGAATTTTGTTGAATGTCCAAAGCCTTGGACCTGCAAGTTCTTTGAGAAAAAATCCCCCTCTTTCAGACTGTCTAAGTCTGCAAGTCTGCAAACCAGATTGGAGAGAGCGGCCTTGCTGAGGTGGATATGGTGTACCAAGACCAGCTGCGATCATTGATCATCCCTGCCATTGCCCCTCCACGGGAGGGATGGGCCTGGCCGCAGCGAGGCAAGATGGCAAGATGGGAGGAGTTTTTTCTGCCAACATCAACATGTGAATTACAAGTCAATGATTCAATGATGTTCTGGCAAAGCAGAATAGGAAGCCGTTTTGTAAATGCGGTGGACTGCATGCTTTGAAACTGCGGAAATTTATGGTTGTTCTATGTAATTTCTCTTTGACATTGTTTGATAGCAATTTTTAGTCCAATGCGTAGGAATCTTGACTTGCTTTTCAGAATCTTTGTGCCAGGCTGGACAGGTGAAGATGCTATGGTGGCGCAACTGAGAATAAGTTTACCTCAAGGCGCAGTGTAGACAGAGACAACACATGCGCAACTCCGAGACGTTGCCGCAGGGCCTAACTGTTCTCTGAGAGCTTCTCACATCACATTGTTATTTGACCGGCAACTTGCGCATAGCAGGTCAAGCAGACCTCTGCCGCGAGCAAGATCAGGAACAAGCTACCAAAGTAGCTGAAAGGCAGGCCCTCCAATCCTCGGACACCGTTATCATCACATGTAAGAACCAGTTTCCTGTGTTTTGTGCAGGATTTGGAGGACTCGATTGGGTCCTGAGTTGTAAGATTCTGAGTGATGCAGATGCCTGTTGAGGCTGCAGGCTGCAGGTCTTCAAGCCACTGTGGAGGAAGGCGGCACGTCGAAAGAGTGCAGAATTTCTCCAAAGTGATGGCCATCAAATATCATTAAATAAGATCCTTCATCTGGCTTGAGCTCCTGCGTATCTCTGGAGTCTCTTTTAATGCTGGTTATCCAGTCTTGGCAGGCACTGCCCAAGAGCCCATGCGTGAAGCCAGCCTTGAGACACCTAGCAGCTGGGTGGGTAACTTTGCAAGGGGCAGCCGAGTGCGATTCAGGGAGAATGCCAGGCCAGGCTACTCAGATGGGATTTGATTGTGGTTCTTTCCTTTAAGACGAGCAGACCATTCGGCTCCTGTGGATTCTACCTTCAATCTTCTTAAAGACATTCGGAGGGAGGTTAAGGTGCTGGATGGCGTTTTTCCCTGAGGCTAACTTTCAACTTTCAACCTGTGTAAATCTGAATGCTTGTGCTGGGCTTGTTGTGACAGAAACAATGGTTTTTTCAAGCAAGCGCACTGCGATTCCATCCTAAGACAGCGGAAGTTTAAATCTCTCGGAATGCAGTCACCTGGGTGTTGACGGAGGGTACGAATGGAGGTTGCTGATGTAGCATGTTGTGGTGTAAGGGGGTGCTTGATGACAGGGTTTATGCTAACTTGTAGTTCGTGGTGCTGGAGGATACTGACGGAAGACTCATGGGATGTGTGTTACGAAGGGTTTTTGATCCACCCGGCACGCATTAAATCTGCGATGCTTTACCATATGCTGTCCGAGGTTCATTGAGGTTCATGTTCAATGCTAGTGAGATACACTAGAATGTCATGGTGAGCATACGCTGCATGTAGAACCAATCTAGGTTGTATACTGCTACTATACGTCATGTGCTCATGGATTGAACAACGGATGCACTCAAGATTTGAAACTTTTACACAAGTTACAAGTTCAATCTCTTGGATTGTGATAACGAGTCCGGCACATAATTTTGAATGTGTGCCTCATTCTAATCGCAGGTCTGTTCTGCCTAGCAGCGGGCCGAGCAGCATTGACCTTACAAGTGTAGGAGCAGTGGATCTGTTTGGGCCAGGTTTTTCATTGCTGTCTTCTGGCACTTCATTCCTTAGCATGTAGGCATCTAGTTGCTGATTTTGCTCCGCAGGAGTTATCTGTGATCAAGTTTACCAAATCCAAGAGGACGGCACCCGCGACCTGCAGTGCCCCAGACTTTGTGACACGCTGCGTGAAAGTGGCTCACGCAAAACGAACACCAGTATACTCAGTAGACCACAAGAGGTACTACGTGTGTCTTCCAAAAGCTCTCGCAATGCCATCGGTGAGTGCTAGCATGCTGGATCCAGCTCCTGCAGCAGAACGAATCCAGCCAGGATGCTTGTAGCACTGTACAGCTGGTACAGCTTCAACGAGCTTCACAAAGTGATCTGACATCCAAAACACGTCTTAAGATTGTGTGCAAAATCATGCAAATCCTTCCATTTGGCAAATTCGCAGATCTCAGGAGTTCGGGTTCGAGTAAATCCACCTTCTGGGCGAGATCCCGCGTACAGCTGGGGCCGCATCCAGAGCAGTGATGTAGGAGCCCGCCAGCTGTTCTGACCGCTGGCATGCTTTGTGGGGTCAATCTGTTTGCAGTTTTGTGGTTTTTGTGTTCTTTGTGATCCATTCTGGTTGTTTACTTGTTTTATTTTACTATGTAAAGAATTTCTTTGATCTAGAGAAACAATGTCCTGTATGGCTGTGTGATTTACTCTCATGGACGAACCTCTAAATAAAATCTGTACCTTGAGTGCAAGATTCCATGTGATCAAGGAGTTGTTCAGCGTGTCCACCTAGATGGGAAAGTTGATGTGTTCCTTGGCTGCAACACCTCCGATTCAGACTCGGAGCATTCACCAACATTCACATGTGAGCTTATTCTGACTTGCACCGTTAAAAGCGATGTGATGTCAGTCCTTTGCATCCTCCCAGGTTTTTCATGTCTGAAGAGAAAATCTGGAATGCTGCGTTGCAGGATCTCGACACTGAAACTTGGATGGAATCTGATCTGTAGTGCTGGACGCCGCACTTCAACTTTGCTTGCCATCAACGGCATCCCCGTGCCACAACCAATGTTCCAGATATACCTATGTGGTACATCGGATGTTGTAGGTGCACCTAAAAAGATCAGATCACTTGAGTATTCTATCATATATACACAGACTATACGCAGACTATTTTAAGAATCTCCCTTTTTACCTCAGTGCGTCGTTCAGACTCTCAACGGGGATGATTTTACTTAATGTAAAGTTGTATTTTCCCTTCCGAGGAGAACCTGCCAATGACGCTGCGGCCCAATTGCCCGGTGTGTGATAGACCCTTCCCTTCAGGAGACAATGGAGAAACTGTGATTATATGCTTGATTCAGAGGTGCATTAAACCTTTCAAGATTCAAGCGTCGGAGTCAGCAAGTCCTTGCCAGCTTTGTTCAGGACAGCAGCTGAATCTGGATATCGCTATGGATGCCCAGATTAGAAGGCTGTGCTCTGGGCATTTGGAATTGACTTCAGAACAGTTTGTAGATTTTGTAGACCTGCAATCAGGATGAAAAAGCTCATGGCCGGCGCGCGGCATGAGCTGAATTGCGACTCAAAGTCAGTGGTGCCGCAGTTGCTTCGCTCCCAGACGCACAGGGAGGCACACGAGCCGGAAATACATGAAAACATTTCAAAACAGATGTGCTCCAAGAATCTCTAAGGGTTGTAAAGTTGTAACTGTTCTTGTGTTCAGTGCTTAACTCCTAGTCCTAGCACTGTTTGAGCTGTACATCTTGGAAGAACTTCAACGCAAGATTGGTGACAGGAGCTGAAATGCAACATTTGCTTTGATTTGGTCGTTTCTCCAGTGACACTGCCCTGTGGCTCCTGGGCAGCAATGCAATAAGCTACGCTAGCATGGCAGAGCAAAGGGCTGTTCACATGAGCCGACACTGTCAACTTTAAATCAAAATGCCAGCAGCTGCTCGAGGACACAGCTATTGCAAGCACCATATCCAAGTGTGGCTACTGGAGAACGATAGCTGTCCTATTTGTCGGGTACGTGTGCTGCACTACAAGGAGCCTTTTCTGATTGCTGTTTGAGTCAATGTCCAGACAAGACTCAAATCAAGATCAACTGGTCTTTCCAGATTGCCGAATTGATGGTGCATATGTTTGTAATTTGGCAGGACAGGGAACAGAAGTCCAGGCGCAGGGGAGTTGTCGCTGGGGCCAAGCGAAAAGATCTAGCAGACAACAATCATCAGGATGGTCATGATGATGGGTGTCGATGATAAACAAGCCACCAACACTGCCGCCGAAACTGCCGTGAAGACGATCAGGATGATGATGATGATGATGATGATGATGATGATGATGATGATGATGATGATGATGATGATGATGATGATGATGATGATTATGATGATGATGATGATGATGATGATGATGATGGTGGTGGTGGTGATGATGATGGTGGTGATGATGATGCTGCTGATGATGATGATGATGAGAAGAAGAGGGAGGAGAATAATAATAGTATTAATTTTTTCAATATACATCATATTTATGTTAATTCTTAAGTGGTGCGGGATTGCGACATCAAGGAGCTCACTTCCTTTCATGAGGAAAACCAGGAGGCCTTGACTGAGAATGACTTCAACCAGATGCAAATGTTCTCTTCTCAGCCGCAGAGGATTCCATTTCATTTGCGCCTTTGTGAGTCAGCAAGCTTCGTTTCTTCCAATGAATCCAAGACGAGCATTCCTTTGCCATGAGCGTACCCTTTGTGGTAGTGGACACTGGTGGTCTTTCTGCAAGGAAGAGGATGCGAAGGTCACCATCTTCGACTGCTTGGCCGGCAACCACTCCTTCACTTTGCCTCGCAACTTTCCAAGACGAATTTGCCCACGTAGCCAACCTCACCTTCTTTGCGCTGCTGTCTCAGCCAACGGACGTGCTGCCGTCCTCTCCAGCCTCAAAGGCGGTGTGGACATCAAGCCAGTGAAGAGCTTCTACGAAGCACTTATCCTTGGGCGGAAGGAAGCATATTGATGCCCAAACTGTCCATGCTGTACTTTACACGCTGGAAGGCTCGAAAACATGATCCAAGAAAGGCTGCAGTGTCAGCTTCTACTATAACTATACCTACGTCCAGTGATCCTAGTGACATCCCTCATCTCCGCAAAAGGATGAAAGGCATCAGAACATCCATTGTAGAACCATTCAATTCTATGGGGCCAACTACGCAAAGGTTCTATGCTCTGGCATATGGGCCCAGGCACACCACACGGTGAGGTACGATGGCTTGCGACACTTGAATAAGTAACGTACGGAAAAAAACTTTGCAAGGCCACTCGCACTTCGAAGAAGTCTGGCAGCAGAGCGTACCAATGCAGCCTGAAAACGACCAAAAAACAACATTCCCTTTTCTTGGTCAATGAAATGTCTGGCATCGTCGTCTATCTACGGCATCTGCGTGCAAACGTCCAAATACAAGATCCTGAATGGCTTTTGAATGGCTTGGTGAGCATTTCCTAATTGTGAGGGCGCATAGGTATAGTATCTGAATTATTTACCATGATCAAATCATGAAACGGTTTTTACATTGCTGTATCTCCCTCCGCACATGACTTCGTGTATACATATTTCATGTAGAATCGTTGATTGTGCCATCTGAAACTGTTGTTTTGACCTCTCATTGCAAGGTGATTGGATCAACAATATTGTTTGTGTGGTCATCATGTTCTTGTATTTATAAAACTATAATATAGATTGGTTTCAAGATTTGTAATAAAAACCCGTGCCTTGTGATCGGAGCATGCAGCAATGTAGGGCAGAAATAGATTATGGAAAAAAGTGGCAATGTGGAAGATGATAGTAACATCCATCTTCCAGAAGAAGCTCTGGATCATCGACAATTGAGCAAAGCATTGAACCCATAGCATTCATCATCCTTGCCATTGCTTGCAAGATCTGCACCATTCAAGCAAAATATTTTAACAACTTTGATAAAGCAACGCAAAAATGGGGCCCACATAGCGTCGGGCATTTCACGATGAACAGGAAGATAAAGAAGACAAAAGATAATAAGGCGATGATGATGGAGGATTTTGGAGTTTGAGGTCTTGATTCTGATGAGTTCGATTCTAATCACTAGATGCATTTTGAAGGTCATAATATCATCCCTGCATTCCCATCTGTTAGTAGGAGGGAAGGTGGTGCAACGTCATGGAGAAGGATTACGTTACATTCTTTCCTTAGGGATTCAGAAACAGCCTCCAAGCCTTCTCTCTCTATAAAAAGATATGTGCATCAGTGCATTATAATGGTTAAGATTCTGTCAAATTCAGCCATTGCTTGCACAGAATCCGTTTATTGGAAAAGATGCAAGAAGAAGTGCAGGTTAGTTAAGCGTTCGCTGAACCATGGCGTTCCATTAGCACAACATCGAAGCTGCTCCGACTCTGCAGGCCTGCGCTCAGAACAGCAGTACCACTTTTTCAGGCATCGCTGCAGGTGCCAAGGGGTGGCCCGACGGATGTGGCTTGGAAGTCTGTGTTGAACATCCATGGATTGAAACAAACGACGATACAGGTTTCAGGTTTTTTTGTTGTTTCCACTTCGGGTTACTTTGAATCCAACCCGGTATGCAATAGAGCCTGCACGTAGAGCAATAGCCTATAGCTGTGTAGCATTGTGTAGCTGAGTGTTGAAGCTTTGAAGCAGGATGAGGACGGCAAGGGTGGACAGGCCGTCGAAGGCTTCGAGCTGCATGTCAATCGAATGTCTCTTGGCGGGCTGCATGACCCGGCATGACTCAGCCAATGTCAATGTGTCCAATGTGCTCACGCAAGTTTCGTTGTAGATACTCCCTTGTTTTTGCCTCATTTTGCATTCTCCCCTCAATGCATTCATTCGTTTGAAAGCATCTTTGGCTGGGCAAGGTTAGAGACGCAGGTGATTCGCTTCTTCCAGGACGAGGTGGGGGCAAAATTGGTGGGATGCTTCCCGCAATTGTAAATGACCCCAATGGGTACCACTCATCATATTCAGCAGCTCAGTGTATTGGATTCTGCAATGCCATTGCAGTACGGTAGCAATAACTTGACTCCTCAAGACATGTTTGTCATTGCATCTTCACTTTGCACGGCACGAGCGGAATACTTTGAAATTTTTCATGAGGTCCAGAATCGCATCGGTGAAGTGGCAACGGAAGTCTGGGATGTTGTCGAGCGCCGTCAAGAGGGCGGCTTGAGACGGCTGCGGAACTTCTTGGACCAATTCCGTGCACCAGGTGCAGAGAACGAGGAATTCTGTCTCACAGCACTGGCACATCATGGCCAAACGGTGCGAACTTTGACTGTCTCTCCCAGGTGCTTTAGAACTGCTGAAGCTGCAGAAGCTAGACGGCCCTGATGCAGCATTGCCGAACACGAAGCTGGGCAGAAAGCATGATGAAAATTGATCAACGTGGCAGAATCCTGCACGAATCTCCATAGGCCAAACTCTCAACCCTGTGTTGACTACATACTGACACGAGCTATATGAATCCGAGGGGGCTCATTGAAGGTGAGCAGACTAGCCAGCTTGTAATACTTTGTGCTTGCGAGAAGTTCCAGCAAAAAGGTGGTGAATATCATAGAATTATAAATCACAGCAGCGAAATTCCACGAGCAAGCTTCAAGACTCTCTAAATAAGGTAGATGTCCTCTGTGTCCGCGGTCTTGTCTAATTGGTCTGCGGTGTTTTTTCCATGCATCTTGGGAGGAACGGGAACATAGTCACTGAAGTGGAGACATGCTGCCTTTCAGGAAGGGCGGCACCTTGCTGATGATGGCTAGCGAACTTGGTTTGGAGGAGTCTAGCTGTTGTGCGCGCGTGAATGTCTATTCTTTAGAGTTTAGTCTAGTAGTTTGGAAACATGTTGCAAAGTCAGGTCATCCAAATCGTACGACCAGCCTGAACGCTTGGAATAACCATCATTTTTATTTTCTGATTGCTGGCGCGGGCTGGAGGGTTGACTTTTCATGGCAGGATGTGGTGGAAGAGCTTCTGGCGAAGAACGCCGACCCCTTGCAAACTACCATAGTTCTTTGATGCATTTAATTATGCTTTCAACATTTTTCAACTGGTACACCATCCCTGAAGTGAGATTGAGCGAAGACAGGAAACTGGATCACCAGCCCCGCTTCACTTAGGCTGGCTTTGGCCCTGGGACAAGCGCCCTTCAGCTGGCATCGGGCCAGGGACATTTGGCAGTGGTCAGGTGACTTGAACCTGTCGAGACTTCAGGATTTGCCAAAGCAAGTGGTACAATCCACCTCTCAACTTCCAGCATGAGTCTGTGCTGACTTCTTCACCCATTTGACCTGTAAAAGTTACTTAACTATTGAACAAAACCTATACAGTAGTCAGTATAGTCTCGACTAATGAAGGTTGCCACGGGTTTGCTAAAATCGTAATGTCAATCTTTGTTTTGAGGGTTTGCAGTCAGGCGATTGTTGGCTGCGGCGGCCTGGGGAGATGCCCGCGGTTCTGCTCTTTGTGCTGATGCACTAGGACCGGACCGGGGACTAGGATGTAGCATTTGTTGGTGATGTTTGGTGTGTGTTCCCCGAAAAGCGTCCAAAGGATTTCAAGAACTGCGGTATACACAAGCAGTCTGACAGGAGCAGCCATCGAGAGGCAATACTTGCCCTGTGTAACCTGGTGGAAGATTTGAATTTTGCTCCGTAGGCTTCGGTTCCAGAAACGCTGCATTCTTGAGCATTTCACTTGGAAATATTCGAAGTGTAGAACAGAAGTGACAGTCTTGCATGATATGATACGATAGGATGCCTGGTTTTCACTGGTTGTTTTTCGTTGTACATGCGCTCAAGGTCGAAGCTATGCTGGACATCCCGTATGTCGCAAACCAGCGGAATTGTTTCTGTGCTGAACTGATCGGGAGATCTATTCTTGCAGACTCTAAACATCTCAAAGCCATTTACCTTTAGAAGACCCTGAGCAAAGAATCAGATTGTGGTGTGTAGGTCTAAATCACTCACATTTCGAGGTATGGACCTGACAGGCCTCCTCACGGCAGTGCAGGCTGGCAACATGGAAGCTTGGCTGGCATCAATCCACAATCCTTTCGAATCCTTCAACCTTTCAAAATATACCGCATGTTATGCATTTTCATGAGTTTCATTCATTTCCCTTGTATCCCTGCGGCACGCGAAATGAGGAGATCATCGAGGTGCTCGTTTCGAAGGAAGCCAATTTGGAAGACCGGACTGCACACTCCGGGCTCTTGGTCTCTAAGGCGCTTGCAAGAGGAATTGAAGAATCACGAGCTCCGCATTTCTAGACCCAAGTTACCATGGGCTCTGTGATATCAGTGTGTGATATTCCTCCAAAAAATGCTCCGAACTCAAGCCCATGACAGGCTGGCTGTGAGAAGGTCAACGGGCCATATCAGCAGGCAGAGCCGGTTGAAGTCAGAGACAGTGGAATGCGTTGCATCTTTTGGGAAAGGCTTTTTAGGGTCAGCTGTCCTGACAAGGCATTCAACCTTCATGCTTGTTCACAAACACACCTTGAATTGGAATTCTGCGAGCAGAAATGAAAGTCTTTGGACTGATACTCCCTGTGAAGAAACTTGCTTGCTCACTCCTTACTGCAAAGCTTTGAAGAACCAAGAATCAACTCACAGAGGTTGGCGAGTTTCGTGGTCGCCCAGTCTATGAGAACCTCTTCGGTGCAGTTATGCATCTTGACTGGCTGTCTGGAACTACCTAAGAAACAGAGTTGGGGCCGTTCAGTTCGAAAGCTTTCATTCTCATGCTTCAAGCTCAGAAAAACGGAAATCGAGGCCTGCGCAACATGACTCCCATACAACTCATTGCGGGAGTTTTAGACAAGTCTTGCAGTCTCCCAGGTACTGTCGTGGCTGGTGGAAGATTGGCCTCTCCAGAGAAACCATGGATGATGAGCCGGAGCCGGAAGATGGGAATGTGGATTTGAGACAAACATGACGTAAGGAGGAAAAGATGTTCCAACAAAGAAAGGTTGAATATAGCAGGTATGAAATATGAAACAGTCCACAGACACAGACTCCATTTGTTCCATTGAATTGGGACAGCTTTGTTATTTCTACATCATTTGGCTACAGCCAGTGCCACCACTCTTGTTTGGGTTTGACAGCCGCGCTGGTTCATGCAAGAGCAGGTGGGCCAGGTTCTGACAGCAATTTGTGCAAACTTGGTTTGGACAGGAGCGCTTCCTCTATTCAATGCAAGCCCCGCATGAAGAGACTGATGAACCTCGAGTGGGCCAATGGACAACTGATGGGACTCGCCGTGGTGAGGCGACAGCAAGACGATGAAAGGAAGTGGGACTGAGACAGACAAAGGAGACCCTTCCTATGAAAAGCCTTGCAGGTTCTGAAGCCTGAAACAGCTACAGAACTACAGAAACTAATTCAAAGCAGCATTGACCTGGCAGGGTGAGAATGCTGCGCCGTTGCCCCCACCAAAGGTGGAGTGGATTGCCCGCGCCGGACAGGCGAGAACAGGACTCTAACATGAGTTGTGTGTAGAGAAAGCAGTCTACTGAGTCTAGTGTAATTGGAATGACGGAATGACTTTTGCTCCCTTGCTAAGCACTTGGCTAGGCTGCCACACCTTTGTTGCTGGCAGCGCAGCTGGGTCTCGGAGGCGTGGTGGAAAAGCTGCTGGAGCCGGGAAGCCAAGTGGGCTCAGGTAAGTTTGTTTTGTTCTTCGGATGCCTCGGAGGCTCAGCAGGAATGTGAGCCACAGCACTGAAAGGCAATCTTCCTTTGTAAGTGAAGGCTAGTATGGCCCAGTATGGCAGAGAAATCGAGACATGCTTGGATGCATTGCTTGCGCAAACTCTGTAAGAAAGTCAAGCTTTTGGCTAAGGCTCAAAGCAGATCTGCATGCCCGCCTACCGTCGACGGGGCAAACAGCTTTGCATGTGACTGCTGCTCTCGGGGACTTGGGCGTTCTCCGAGTGCTCAAGGCGTGGCAACCTCACTTAAAAAATATGTAAACATTCCTTCTGAGAAGTATATATATGTACATAAATATGTGTATATATATGTGTATATACATACCTATGTAAAATGGATGAGCGCCGGTCTTATGCTGGCTTGTCTTAAAAAATGGATGAGTACCGGTCTCCTACAATCTTATCATAAAAATGAATGCAGTCCTGTCTCATGCCATCTTGTCAATAAAAATGGATGAGTGCCGGTCTCATACAATCTTGTCATAAAAATGAATGCAGTCCTGTCTCATGCCATC